>JAHKKF010534899.1:0-30281 GCA_019740295.1 Labeo calbasu
TATATATATATATTATACTGACTAGTGTATAATGTGTATAGTGTATAAAATAACAAAAGCTTTCAATTTCAGATTAATGCTGATCTTTGGATCTTTCTATTCATCATAGAATCCTGACAAAATGTACTCAACTGTTTTAAATATTGATAATAGTAATAATAAATGTTTCCTGATCAGCATACTAGAATGATTTCTGAATATATTGATATTATTCATATCTTACAGCCTTTGTATTAATATAGTATTAAAACTGCATCAATATACACAATTGTGTGGAATATTCTTATCTTATAGGCTATATGTTAATATATAGTAATATTGCATCAATAAACAAAATAAAATGATCTATATTGATGGAATATTCATATATTTTACCTATATTTTGATATATCACATACTAATATTGCATTAATGTACATAATTAGAAATGTGCATGTTAATGGAATGTTCATATCTTATAGCCTTTATATACTATATAGTAATATTGCATCTATATACACAAGTTGAAATATAAAAGAAACATTCTTGTTATAAAACCTATATATTATATACTAATATTGCATTATATACCATTAAAATTATGTGTATTGGTGAAATATTTCAAATATACCAATTTTGAATCAATATACACAAATACAGATGTGCACATTGATAGACTATTCATATTATAATCCTTAATATATATTGCATATTGCTTCAATTAAAAGAAAATGAAAATAAAAAGGTGACTAAAATCATATACTATTATCATACTAATGAAGTAACCTACATTGAAATTGAATTGTGTGTGTGTGTGAGAGAGAGAGAGAGGTGGGGGGAGATGAAGCGAGACGCTCGGGGCCTCACGCTCTTTGTGTGTGAGAATCAGCGCTCCGGTGGTCCCGTCATCATCCAGCACACTGTGACCCCTGAAACAAACCTCCATTCACACACATCCACACTTCTATTCGCTCAAACGTTTCACTGCATCTGAATCACGAAACACTGAGCAGAGGCTCGCAGGCCCACAGCTCTATGTAATGATGTGTTGCATGCTGTGTTTATATGCTACAGCGCTGTGTTACTGTACTGCATCATTACTCTGTCAGTCAGGTCACATATATCTACATCCAGTAATTAGAGGGTGTAGCGCTGCTTACATAATGACAGTTCATTTTACAAAGCCTGAATCACGAGATACCATATCAACCGTAAAAATGAAGACTAAACCTAAAGCACATAAACATTCCACCTTTGACATGATGTGGTGAAACTACACTGCATCTGCTGTTTGGGTTCGCTTTCATTCACTAAAAAGCTAAACAATCTCATTTAAACAGGTGCAAAGAAGTGGTTCAAATGGAGGTTGCATGAGGAACTTCTACAGAGAGTTATAAACATGAGCTACAGATATTATACAGTGACTGCTGATGTTATGCTTCAATCTGACAGGAGAACAATTGAATCTCTCAGCATCTCATTGTTTGCTATTTAATCCACGTAACTGCGCGACTGAGTGTTTTATTTGCATCCAGGCAACAGATTCCTGTGATATTTTATATTCACAGAAGTGTTTATGTTTGCATTTCCGCGCAGCTTTATAAACTAATGATCAGCAGTACAGTACTGGCGGATTCTCACCGCGGCCTGGGCAAAACAAACAGACAAACTCAGTGGAACAGCAGTGAAACATTACAGAATAATAATAATTATATATTCTCTTTCAGCTTTTCCACTGGCCACTGAATCATCTTGCTTTATTAGATCCGCCAGATAAACTAAACTAAAGCCAACAGTGCTCTGAGATTTTATTACATTTACTGGATCATATGTATGATTTTATTCAGCAACAGGTAATTCGTTTGTCTACAAAAAAGTCGTGCTGAACGCGAAAACGGGCGATTGCGATTACGATGTGATTGCGATGTGAAGCGCGTGAAACTAAAGAACACGTACCTGTACGGTATTTTCATGACTTCCTCAGACAGCAGGCCCGTGTTCTCTACAGCTGTCATTGTGGAATTTAAGAGAATTGTCATACAATATCCTATGTTTTCTACCTGACAGGATCAGTCACTAAACGTCCATGTTTATGATCAAATATTCATGAGTAGCGGTACTTTGGGTCCAATAAGCTTTTGAGGTGGGCGGAGCTACCTAACGCAACGCCGCAGCAATATAAAACCAAGCTTTGTTGAAGTTTTCTTTTTTTTTTTTAATATAAATTATTAATTTTATAATTCACATTTTTTATAACTATATAGCCTTAATGATGTTTTGCACTGTTTAAAAAATTATTTGCGAACCGTTTAAAAGTCCCGATCTGAATCAAATGATTAGCGAACCCGCTTCGAAGTTCTGATCTAAATCAGATGATTCGCGAACCCGCTCGAAAGTCCCGATCTGAATCAAATGATTCGCTACCTATACTGGCTTAGCTCGCTAGTTTTATGACATTTAAAACTTAATTAAGTGAAACAGTATTGTGTTTAAAATAATAAAATATTCATATTCTGATGATAACACAAATCTACGAACATATTGAGGTGAGGTAACCGGTTTACTGCTAACTAGTGAAACACTCTATTAATATGACCAGCTGCAGCTCAAAATACATGTGAGATGGAAACACTGTACGTTATGATGAAGTTTGTGTCTTAATTCATTATATTTGTTATATGTTACATTTATCAGTACATATTGTAATAATTTTGAGAAATTCGGGTTGAATCTGATTGTATTAGTCTATATATATAGTCAATGTAAAAAGAGCAAATGGGAGAAGCAGATGAACACAAAGCAGCAAAACAAACATAAAGTTAAAGAGAGTAAACTCAATCATTCAACGGAACTGTACCTGTATGTTTGAAACACAGCTCCTTATATGTTCTTACTCCACACAAGTATTAAATGTACGTCCTTGAAAGCGTGCAGTTTTTCTAGCATATTTCAATGGCATGACCTATTTCAGATGTGGCAGAAATTACAACAACGTTGGTTACATTTAGTATCACTGGATATTGGTAGAAACATATCATAGCTAGAACATAACTAACAACAGTTAGTGGAAGCGAGAGATTACGGTATATAAAGTCTTAAATATGGATATTTTTCTGACACCTTTATTAACTCCCTGGAGCCGTGTGGAGTATTTTTATGATGGATGGATGCACTTTATTTTGCTTCAAAATCTCACCCATTCAAAAAACACCCATTCAGTGGCATAATAAAGCTTGGAAGAGCCAGGATATTTTTTAATGTAACTCTCATTGTATTTGTCCAACAGAAGAAAGTCATATACACCCTAGATGGCTTGAGGCAAAATCATGGGGTCATTTTCATTTTTGGGTGAACTATCCCTTTAATAGGAATTAAAATGAAATTTTTAAACATTTAAACATTTGAATTAAGAATGAAAGCATGTTAAGATATATTACGTAAGTTCCATAAAAGAGAGGCACACATTTTAGGGAAGAGAAATGGAGTAGTTTGGCCTGCTCTGGAGCAGATGGGTGTATGCGGGCGGCAGAACTGCGTCAGGCCATGAATAAGTCAAACACTTCTGACTCCAGGCCTGTAATAGACAGTGACAGTTGAGGAACCGTGGGTTCAGGCCATCTTTGGGGAGCAGCTGCCCCGTCAGCGGCGTGTCTGCTGAAATAATGAGAGCTGATGAGGCGCTGGAGCCCTAAATACACGTTTGGATCGGACTGCGCCTCTGAAAGGTTAGATGTAGGTAAACCTGCTGGTATAGTGACAAGCACTCACAGCGTCTGCTGAATAAATAATCACACTAGCGCTGGCACACCATAGTGCTCATCAATTTTTCAGCCGTGCATCGCGGTTACTTACTGGCTATGCATGCGCATACGTGCGACGTTATCTGACTATTCGGAGCTCGCATGTCTTATTCATCATATCCTGCTAGAAAGACAGTTTCTGTTTTGTGCTCGCTGACCTTCAGTCAGGTCACTTGAAGAAGCCCGCATTTACCCGCTGCTGATTTACCAGAAGTCCTTATTTACCCGTGAGCGAGCCGGCAGATTCCTAGATACAGTACGGCGTCTCACTGGCCTGAGAAGCAGGAGCGCAGGCATGTCTAATCGTGTCTCAGAGATGTTTACGAACATTGAGAATAGGTCAGTCTCTCTTCATGACACATCTCCACCGAGTCTGGAGGACTGGGGGTCCGATTGTGTGTGTGCACAAGCGTTTCACGACAGATTTTTCTTCTCAAACAGATCCTGCTGAAGCAAATCTGAGCGCATCATTTACTGCAATATCATGAATTTCACAATATGAAAGCACTGTTTGTCATTCCTTAAACATGAAGCATGTGAATTTGACATTTTTCTTCAAATATTTGCATTTATGTTGTAAATAATTACAATACCATTTAATTATGCACTGTGCACAATTTGTTGAGTCAACTTAAAATTAGCAATATGAAAAAATCATTATGTAGCTTGCAAATCCAGGTAATTCACCATAGAAATATTATGTTTTGTAACGTTTGCACCTGTTGCATGTGCTCACCAGGTTTTGTGAAATTTTGAGTTTTTTGGGGTATATTTGGACAGGCCCCTTTTCTAAACGACGTGTTATAGCTTACCAAAGGGTACATTTCAACATGTTTTTGATAATTATTGACCTAGAGAGTCCAGGGAATTGCACTGCAGTGGTTTTCCCAGATTGAGCGAAAAACCTAGTTTCACAAAAGTAGGTTTTTCACATCTTCTCAATCATTTAACAAACTATCTGATTGGCAGCAGTGGTTCTAGAGGCAAAGTTGTCCAGTATGAGGAGTACTATCATATAATACGAATATCGCATGTATGTGCAAAAAATGCACAATGCACAATCGTTTACTCCCTTGAAAAATACAATATCACCCCCAGTGGCTGATTTCTCTCAAATTTCTCCCAGACCTTTGGGGCCATGAGTCAAACAGGCCCACCGAGTTTCGTTCCAGTCGGTCTCCGTTAACCTTTTCTAACTGGTGCTCAAACTTTGTTTTTTTTTTAAATACGCAAATGTCCCCATAGACACTTGTGGCACTTTGGACCAAGACCGTGCACAGTGATTTTCATGTTGATAGAACAAATGGTTGCGTAGGTATAGCCATTTTTATATTTTATAGCGCCACCAAGTGGCCAAGCTCTGCATTTTTTTCTGTGGCCTCAGTTTGAGCTTTTACATAATCTGAGTTTGGCAGAGATATCTCATGGACATTTTACTAAAAGTGACCCTGCCCCTTTTGTCAAAAGTTCGACATTTTTTGCAAATTATTGATATTCACTCTCGAGAGAATATGCACTGGTTTGGTTCCGATCAGGTGAAAATCCTAGAACTAGTTTGCAAAACTGTTTTGCAAAAAATCCAAAATACCTGAAAATTTGGCCAGGCTCATGATCGAATCTGTCGTTTATGAGTTATGAGCAATTTCATAATTTCTATCGCTGTAGCACCCCCTCAGGCCGATTGGGGCAAGCATTGGTCACGTTGTAGGCAGTGTAATGTTTCTACGACTTACGGTTTGGTCTGCACGATCAGTTTTACACGGAGATCACTGATCTGTGACATTTCAAACAATTACAATAGGGTTTCAGCACTACGCGCTTGAACTCCTAAAGGTACAGCAAGTAAATAAGAAATTTTGATGTAGAAAACTGAAATAGTATTTTCTTGTATAACTCACTCCAACATTATTCTTTTCTTTTAGCAACTGCAACTTTTTTACAGTGTATTTTTTATTATATTCCATATGAAATGTTTAACAAACAGAGAGAGAGGTTTGACGTCTAAAACAAAGTGTGTTTAAGAAACCTGTCTGAAAACAGTTCATTAGTGTGAACAGTGGAATCTGATTCATGAACAAATGACTCTCAAAACAATTCACTGTAATAAATCAGTCAAAAAGACTCAATCTCAAATTTGTAGTGGCACAGACGTAAGATACTTTAGCAAATAAAAATAATAGCAATCTGTAACATTACAAAACAGATACAAAAAGTATGTGATTCCAAAATGTGAAATATCGTCCAGTGTTCTTCATAATTTGAGTGCTGCATGAGCGGCTCAAATGTTTAAGTGTGTAAATATATTCACTTCTCCTCATTAAACAAACGAGCTTTGTTTCAGCGGCTGGAGAATTGATGCACGCAGATGGAACGTGTGAAGAGATTGAACTCGTTCAAGGATGAATATAGCTCATAAATAACCAGAGCATCGACGTGAGGGACCCAGATACATAAAACACTGCGTAATGAAAACACACCGAGTCGGTTTCATTCCCTGCGTCATGAGATTGATCCCAGAAAACATTCTCTAACGCACTGGTAAGCTTCTCTCCGTGTTAATAGAATGTTTGTTTAAGGTTATCCGGTCTTTAATAATGTTCTCAGAACCTTTATTTATACATCATATACACCATTTATACATATTTTTAATGGAATATTTTTCATTCAGAGAACATTCAAAAGTAATGTTCCCATAATGTTTGGAAATGATCAAATGTAATGTTCTCTTGATGTTTACAGTATATATCCAAGAAAAACTGTTTGTGGCGCAGACTGTTACACAAACGCTTAACGTGGCTTATTTTAATGTATGAAACAGTGACACTGAAGGACACACCTTATTAATAATCAACATATAGGCTACTATTTACAGACAAGCAGAACAGGTTAACACTTTATGCATAAACATCAGCCGCATCTTCGGGTAATGTTTGAACTGTGAAAGCTACATTTGATTATAAATGTTTATAAAGTATTTGCATACAGGTTTTTTTTCAGCAGTCTACAATCATTAACGCATTATGTAACTCGGCGGCAGCTGATACAAGCAAATGAAGTCCCGCAAGTCTGTGGCAGGCAGCATCAACCGCGGCCGTGGAAAGTGGCAGCTGAGCATAGCGGAGCATATCAAATTACCGTATGTTTTTCAAATGTAGCTTTTACAATTCAAACCGGAGTGGGCGCTCTGATTTTAGTGTGTGAGGCAGGGCACTGCCCTGGGCTGCGTATCCCAAAAGCATAAGCATCGTAAGCCTAAATTGATCATATAGATTCGTTGGTTTCATTCGGGATACAGTGTACTTAAGCTTACGATGCTTTTAGGAAACGCAGCCCAGGGAAGATCTCACAGGCTGTTAAAACTAAGCTTGATTAAAACCTGATTAAAAGCAAAATGTTTTCATTTCGGTTCGCAATTTTTTTTTCGTTCTGGCTCCAGAATGGAAGAGCGTTTAGAAAGAATTTTAATAAAATTTGCTAATATGCTTGAATCTTGCTAACAGTTTAAACTTTGCAGTTTCGTAGTTATGCCTTATGACCAAAACGGACGGAGTATCTGCTGTTTGATCGCGCCAGCGCCTCACGCGCACACTAGCCACAAGTTTCCGGGGGGCGCTACTGTAAAAAAGAACGTGGGTACAACTTCCGGTGAGGCGGTGGATGTAGTCCACCAATGGTATTTTGTGTGCTAATTAGCAAAAGGCTAAGTGTTTTTGGACCAGTTTACTTTGTAAAGTTGCATGGTTTATAAGAGATGTCTCTATGGTTCTTAGCAACTACATATGCTGTTCGAATATGTGTTCGAATTTTGTTAAGTTACACTTAATAAAAAAAAAAAAAAGAAATGCTGCGTTGGAAACTAGCTGAAATAAAATACGTTTTTTTGTTTTGTTTTGTTTTGTTTTGTTTTCCATTTAACATTTATTGTATTCCAAGTAATGACTTGGACTTTTTTTTTTTTTTTTTTTTTTGGATACAATCAGTTTTTAGTTTTTTCTATTTTCCATTTTAATTTTAATTTTAGTTAAAGTTTCAGTGATTTTGCTGTGTGTTTTTCTCATTTTTATTAGTTATTTTTCAATGTTTTTTTGCTCTGTTTTGTCTTTTTGTTTGTTTTGTTTTTATTTTGTATTGTTTTCCATTAAACATTTATTTAATTACAAGTAATGGCTTTTTATGGTTTAAGTTTTTATTTTTTATTTTTTTTTTTCATTTTACATTTTTTCCCCAAGTAATGACTTTTTTATGGTTTAAGTTTTTGTTTGTTTGTTTGTTTTTGTTGTTTTTTTTAATATATTTTGAATTAGTTTTTAGTTTTTGCATTTACCATTTTAATTTTAGTTAAAGTTTAATTGTTTTTTGCTCTGTTTTGTCTTTTTGTTTGTTTTGTTTTGTTTTCCATTTAACATTTATTTTATTGCAAGTAATGACTTTTTATGGTTTAAGTTTTTTTTCTTTTATGGGCGGTTTGGATACATTTTGAATTAGTTTTTAGTTTTTGCATTTTCAATTTTAATTTTAATTTTAATTTTAATTTTAATTTTAATTTTAATTAATTTTAATTTTTAAAGTTTCAGTTATTTTGTTGTGTGTTTTTATTATTTTTATTAGTTATTTTTTATTTATTTTTTTCTGTTTTGTTTGGTCTTTTTTGTTTGTTTGTTTTGTTTTTCATTTAACATTTATTTTTAAAAAAGTAATGACTTTTTATGGTTTCAGTTTTTGTTTTTGTTGTTGTTTTTTTATACATTTTGAATTAGTTTTTAGTTTTTGCATTTTCCAATTTAATTTTAATTTTAGTTAAAGTTTCAGTCATTTTGTTGTGTGTTCTTCTGATTTTTAGTAGTTATTTTTTAAATGGTTTTAATTTTTATTTTGGTTTTAGTTTTAGTACATCAAGTCTGACTAAACTAAAATGAAAAGTGTTGCCTTTTCAACTAGTTGAAATAAAAAAGCTTTTGATATTTTATCATATTTAATGTTTGGTTTTAGTTAGCCATAATAGCCTTGCTTCAGAGAACATTGAGAAATAAGATTTTCAGCTTTATGAGAATATTAGCAGAAGGTTCTTTAGCACACATTAGTGTTAGCTGGAACTGATGTGTTGAGTTGAGTCCTGCAGAAGTGCAGGTGATAGACAGATAATGGAGGAGGAAGGGCGCTCTGACCTCCTCATCCTCTTCCTGGATGCTGCTGGAAAGCCCTTCAGGAAAAGGGTGTAGTTAATGGGATGGGATATCCGGATCCTCCCTGTTTTTCCTTCCAGAGCCATTGTTCCCACAGCCTCGCTCACCTTTGGAGGACGTGCAGTTCTTCTGCCGAACGACGCAGGAGATACAAGGAGAAAGAAACCCCGGCATGATCTTAAGACAAACACACACTCATACATAAACACACACACACTCAGTGTGAGCTGGTGCTCTGCCAATGTCAGCCCAAGATCTAAGATTCGCCTCACAAAGCTCTCTCTCTCTCTCCCAGCGATGTTCAAAGATCTGCGCTTTAAAGGCTGCAGATGGCGTGTTCGCACAACATGCGCTGGCCTACGCTTTTTCCTCTCCGTGCTTGTTTTTCCTCCTCGAGTATGATTTATGTATCATTACGTATCATTGTGGTTTGCTCCAGTGCGTTTGAATCATAAAGAGCGAGTGGAAATCATTTTCCTCCATCAGACATCAGAGAGCCGACCCGGTTCAGAGCTCAACGGCTGTCGGCCGCGGCCGCTGGACCTGCAGGCCTGTAATTACGGCCGACTGGAGTCGTGGAGCGAGCAGATACAATAACATCACAAAAACACTTCAGACTGGCCTCACGGAGGAGCCCACCACACCGCAAAGAGCTTCTGCTTTATAAGCGAGCCGCAGCGTTTATACGTCAGGAATCTTGAATCATTTTCCATCGGCAATGTTTGTGAAGTCGCTGACATCCATCAAGAGGCGGTGGGTGGATGAGGACAAACGCCAGTGCTTCATTGCTGCCACCTGCTGTCCTCAACCAGCAGCACAAGACGCTCCTGAAACTAAGCTGAAGCATGAAGAACCGCTAACAGCCGTAGAAGCTTTCCAGTGGAAAAAGGTTCTTTCTTCACTATACCACAAAATAGTTATTTTAAAAAATGTGACCCTGAAGCACAAAATCAGTCTTAAGTAGCACGGGTATATTTGTAGCAATAGGCAACAATACATTGTATGAGTCAAAATGATTTTTCTTTTATGCCAAAAATCCTAAGAATATTAAGTAAAGATCATGTTCCATGAAGATACTTTTGTAAATTTCCTACGATAAATATATAAAAACTTATTTTTAATTAGTAATATGCATTGCTAAGATTGTGATTTTCTCAATATTTTGATTTTTTTGCACCCTCAGATTTTTTTTGTTTTGTTTTCCATTTAACATTTATTTTATTCCAAGTAATGACATTTTGTTATTTTGGGATTTTTTGGATACATTTTGAGTTTTTATTTTTAGCATTTTCCATTTTAATTTTAATTTTAGTTAAAGTTTCAGTCATTTTGTTGTGTTTTAATCTTTTTTTTTTTTGTTCTGTTTTTTTGTTTGTTTGTTTTCCATATTACTAATCAGAAAGAGTTTTGATATGTTTACAGTAGGAAATTTACAAAATGTCTTCATGGAACATGATCTTTACTTAATATCCTAATGATTTTTGGCATTAAAGTAAAATCATTTTGACCCATACAATGTATTTTTGCCTATTGCAACAAATATACCCGTGATACGTATGACTGGTTTTGTGCTCCAGGGTCACAAGTGATCACTGAAAGGTTCTTTGAGGAACCAAAAATGGCATCAAGGTGAAAAAAAAACAACCTTTTTTTTCACAATTCTTATACAGTATCTGATGCTGTGAGGGTGAATTACAGTAATCTGGGACATTTTAATGCACTTTCAGCTTCTGTTTTTTCTGCAATCATCCCTTCAACGTCAGCCAAAGAAAATATATTTCATTATCTGTTAATGGTCAATATATTAAATGATCTAATGTATTCTGGAAATGCACGTGGTAATATATTACAGTATTTTGAATAATACATCATGTATGAACATATGAAGAATTCATTTGCAAAAACAGATAACTCCGTTTTTAACCGTTTTTTTTTTTTCCATTTTTTTTTCCGTTTTGCATTCCAATCAAACTGCAGTTGGGTTATTTTGATTAACTAAAAAAAAAAAGCTAACTAACACAATAAAAACATGATAGCATTATTGAACACATGATTTTTAAAATGATTTATTTTTAAAAGTTATCTGTTTTTGCAAATAATCTCTTCATATATTTGTGTTTAAAAATACATCTCACTCAATACGTTATAACTGTTATATATCATTTTCCTTCCATGTTTCCATGACTTTAACAAAGCATCCAACTGTCAAAAAATCTTAATAATTTGTGTTTTCAGTCACTTTTTTTTATATACCATCACACATTTTTTATTCATATGGCATGTTTATCTTTATGCAAACAACAAAGTGAGATAAGCGTTTATGAATATGTGCAGCTTTATGTAAACACATACATTAACTTAGAAGAAATGAATAAACTGTTTCAGTTGTTAATTGTTAAAACAATTAAAAATTGTGCAATTTTTCTTCATTGCTATACAGTAGTCAACATTTGAAGTGGATCAAAAAAAAAGTTAAAGTTAATCCACTTCAAATGTTGACTACTATATATTTTATGCATATGAATTTATAGCCCTACATTGTCCATGCAAGTACTGCAGTATATTGCAAAATATAAGCATTAGTTAGTTAACATTAGTTGGTAAATATGCAAAGCAAATTTGGCTGTGAAAATAAATCTGCATTGTTTACCCTTTTGATCTTTCATTAAAGGGGTCATCGGATGCAAAGTTCACTTTTACATGTTGTTTGAACATTAATGTGTGCTGGCACAGTGTACACATCTATCCTATAATGATAAAAATCCATGCAGTGGTTTTAAATTAATTTGTAAAACTAATATCCCCGTTTTCAAATCGATCCATTCTCAGATGCCTGTGGCATCACACCGACAGAGGCCGCTCCCACGATAATTAATTGACATGAGCGTCTTATTTCATTAACAGTCCGACCTCCACTGTGACGATGCCGGAGCAGGGATGTAAATTAGACAAGAATATCTCCGATTGAACGATTGAGTTGTTGTGCTGCTGGATGTAATAATGAACATAGTGTTCGTCATTTACTCCCGACATCCGAGCCGCTGCAGATGCAGTGGATTACGTTTGTTTGTGAAGAGAATGCACCTCCCGATCTACATATATCCGTCTATGTTAGCGCAAACCATTTGTGATCCAGCTTCACTTACAGCTGAAGTGAGTATAAGGGGTTTTTATGAATCTTTCCTGTTAGTTAGCCAGTTTAACGGCTAAACAAGGCTAAATGCAGCTAAAGTAAACAGGCTCATCATTCCACAGAGAGAAGACAGGGCCGGAGCGAGCAGAGCTCATTAACATTTAAACCTCGACCAGAACAGGATGATTTTTGCAAAGCTGATTTTGGCAAGGTAAAAAAAGGTGTTTTTTACACTACCATTAGGAATTTTCAACCAAAGTATATTATAGACTTTTCATTAAGACCCTAAAGAATCATATCAACTTGTGGAAAATGGGCATCGGATGGCCCCTTTAAAAAAATTCACAAAAAAATTCAGCCATGGCAGAAGCTTCATTTTGTGCTCAGTGACACATTTTTGTGTTTGTTTTGAATCATTGTCCTGATGAATGATCCAATCACAGCCCATTATAAGATTTCTAACAGGCAGTCAGGTTTCAGTTTTTTTATCTGCTGGTATCTGATAGAATCCATGATGCCATGCATCTGAACTAGACGTAAAGGACCTCCGGCAGAAAAACGGGCCCACAGCATTAAAGATCCAGCAGTGTATTTAACCGTTGGGCATGGGCTACTTTTTATCCCTGTTTGTACTAAACCCATCTGGTGAGTTTGCTGCCAAAAAGCTGTTTTATCTGACCATAGAAGCCAGTCCCGTTTGAAGATCCAGTCGTATCTGACAACTGAATATGCTGGAGTTTGTTTTTGGATGAGCGAGGAGGACTTTTCTTGAAACCCCCCTTGAACAACATGTGGTGATATAGGGCCTGTTTGATGTATTTTTTTAGGCTTTCTGACCACAAGACTCACAACTCATCTCTGCAATTCAGCTGTGATCCTTGGAGTCTTTGGCCACTCAAGCTCTCCTCCTCAGTTAATTATTGCCCTGATGGTGGAAATGGGGATTTTCAATGCTTGAGCTCTTTTCTTACAGCCAGTTTCTATTTTGTGAAGAACATCAGAACTATATTCTTTGGTTTTGGTCAAAATTCAAATTTTAAACTCCCATAATCCTTTAAGAGTTAATCAAGCTTCCCTTCTGTGTACTATTTCTAATCCATTCAAACTCATTCAAGCTATCCATCTATCTATCTATCTATCTATCTATCTATCTATCTATCTATCTATCTACCTGTCTGTCTGTCTGTCTGTCTACCTATCTATCTAGCCAAGCCTAGCAACTAGAATCATGCTAGTAACTTACTAATCATGTTAACAACATGCTAGTAACTTGCTAACCATACTAGAAACATGATAGCAATATGCTATTAACATGCTAATCATGCTAGTAACATGTTAGTAATGCTAGAAACATACTAGTAACTTTCTACCCAGGTGAAAAAACAGCATATGCTGGTAGGTATGTTTTGATGCTGGGAAGCTGGTTTAAGCTGGTCCTTAGCTGGTCATGTTGCTGGTCAAGGACCAGCATAAACCAGCAACGGACCAGCTTAAACCAGCATCAAAACATACCTACCAGCATATGCTGTTTTTTTCACCAGGGTAGTCATTCTAGAAACATGCTAGCAACATGCTAGTAACATTCTAATCAAGCTAAGTATATGCTAATCATGCTAGTAACTTGCTTATCATGCTAAAATCATGCTATAAACATTTTATTAACATGCTAATAACACTAGTGACATGTTAAACATGCTAGAAACTTGCTAATCATGCTATAAACGGCTAGCAACATGCTAATAACATGCTAATAATGCTATAAACATGCTAGCAACTTGCTAGTCGTGCCAAAACATGGTAGCAACATGCTAATAGCTTGCCCATCATTCTAAAAACATGTTAGCAAACATGGTAGTAACATGCTAATCATGCTAGCAACATGCTAGTAACTTGCTATCCATGCTAGAAACATGCTTGTAACATGCTAGTAACTCGTTAGACATGCTCAAAACACATTAACAACATGATTATCACATGTTAATCGTGATAAAACATGCTAGCAACTTGCTAGTCATGCCAGAAACATGCTAGTAACTTGTTTGTCATGCTAGAAATATGGTAGTAACATGCTAATCATGTTAACAGTATGCTAATCATGTTAGAATCAGACGAGCAACATGCTAGTAACTTGCTAATCATGCTATAAACATGCTAGCAACATGCTAATAACATGCTAATCATCCTAAAACATGCTAATCATGGTAGTAACATGTGAATCATGCTAGAAACAAAGTAGCAACATACTAGTAACATGCTAATCATGTTGGTAACTTGCTAATCATTCTAAAAACATGCAAGCAACATACTAGTAACATGTTAATCATGCTAGCAACATGCTAGTAACTTGCTGGTCATGCTAGAAACATGCTAGTAACATGTTAAAAATCCTAGAAAAATAGTTAGAAACATGCTAACTACATGCTAATCATGCTAACAATATATATTATATTTCCATACACTGTAATACTATATGTATTTCCATATGTTTTTGTGTTATAAAAGTGTCCAACAAAATGTCATTTAATCACATAAGAAAGTTGTGATAATATGGCTATGTTGACCTTAATTTGCTTACACACACATGCCATTTTATATTCCTATGAACACAATATAATATTCAGTCAGGAGCAAAAGTACATCTTTAATGAGTCTCTGACCTACTTGAGCTGAACATTTACAGCAGCTGTCAGAGCAAACACAGCTGTAAAGTGTCTTATTGTGGATGACATGTCAGCCGGTGTTTTATTCATGTGAAGTGTGTCCGTCTCATCCAGCTCTTCACTGAGCTTCAGATGCCCTTCACTCATCTCCTCTCTGGCGGATGACACACACGCACTAAATATTGAATATCATCAGACGCAGTGCACAATGTCAGGCCGTATGAATTATTAACAGACAGAAGCTGACCAGAGGTTCATTCAGGACAGAGATTCACCTGCGGATGAGCACATCTGATGCTGAAATGCTGTTCTGCTGCAGTCATATCATCAATAAGCACACATAACAGCCATATTAATAATTTGTTGTATGATCTGTCATTGTGCTTCGCAAATGAAATTGATTATCAATTAAAAATCCAAATATATGAACCTTGAGAATTAAAGTTTAATATCATTCAAAAATCATTCAGACTCACATATTTGTACGTTTTGGAAACATCTTTTGTACCTTTTTTTTCTGAGAGTGCAAGAGTGTGATGTTCAGAGCTCTTTATACTGTTGCAGTTAAATGTTTATGAGCCCTAAAATTTAAATGCTAGCTGTTATCATAAGCAGCAGCACTGTAATGTCAGCAGTAAACCGAATTAACTGTGATGCTGTGAGATGCTCATGGTTAAAGACACTGTGAATAATGTCAGCATTAAACAGCACAAACTCATGCAGGTTTGATTGTCTGGTCACTAAAGTGCTGATCATCCGCTCTGATCACATGACACTAACTCAGCACAATCACTTCAGCTTTTGCACGCTTCTCATACCTCATGTTCTCAAATTAAAACAGTCTGCATGTTCATGTTGTTGTTATGCACCTAATATGCTTTTTATAGACATTTTAAATACATGCTAAATGTGATCAATTTTTGAAACTGAGATTTCTACAAAATAATCTTTCCACTGATGTATGGTAGAAAATATATTTATGTAAATAAATATATATTTATATTTTTATGTAACATATATAAATATATTTTTTATGCAAATATATTTTGAAACATGTTTTAGCAAATATTGGCCATATTGATATCTATCTATCTATCTATCTATCTATCTATCTATCTATCTATCTATCTATCGAGAACTGTCCCAGTGCTGTTATGTGTGTACTACAGATTAACTATTGGCTATACAAATTTCCCAAGACATGGCTGAATGGCGATAAGAAGTTAGATTTGACTAAATACAGAGCGCATTTAGGAACACTAACCGTAACATATTTTATATGCGAAAACAATTATATTATATATATCATATATGCAATATTGTTCAGATGTTCCCGTTTACAGACTGTTGTTTTGTCAAGGCAGTGTTACAGTACACGAATGACTCATGTGACCAGCGCACAGTTTAACGGTCAGACAGCGACTACAACTCCCATAATGCAGTGCGCGCTTCACTTCCTGACCCGCACCGCAGAGTCTCCGCACACAAACATCACCAAATCACTGTGTGTCTTAATTATCTCTCATAATGAGAGGAACACACATTATATTTGAACTTGAGCATAAATGAAACCCGTTTCTGAGGTAAGACGTGCGTGACTTTATCATTCTTTCTCATTGCTGATGTTCGCCTGCTGTCATGCTAATGCTACGCGGCTAATAACATCAACAGTGTCCAATGAAAATTCGCCAGACGTGCATTAATCATGATGTGAATGACATTTATAACCGAGATGGTCCAGAACTGTGGCTTTTAAGTGTTTGTGATGGATTGTCATGAAATGTTCCGGTTAAAGCTGTCAGTGTGGTGTTAGCATGGCTAGCTGAGGAGCTCGGGCTGTGACTGGATCCTCTGAGAGAAAATCAGAAAACTATGGTTTATTAGACACAGGGATGTTTACATATTAAAGATAAGTATCTGCAATTGTATCAGAAGCGAAGCATCAGGCAGTTTAGACATTTACACGAGTGTGGAGCTCATGACTGACCACTGATCACGTGAGTGACTGACTGACACATCACAGTATGACCATACACACACACACACAGGAACTGACAGGACTTTCTGAGTTCAGTTTGAGTGGCATGATGTCGTTTTACATGAGAACATTGATATGTTAGTGTTATGTACTGTCTCAGACAAATGTTTATTTGACTGTGTAAGTATCAATCATGTGAGGAAATAGATTTAAGCTAAGACATTCCTTTATCCGTTTATAAATGCGATTATGAATCAGCATTAGAAACAAATTCAAACCTGACTCATGAGGTGCTTATTTTTTTACATTAATTGTAAATTCTAATTTTACCGTGGTATATTTTTTCTTTACTTAAATTTTTAGGTTGAATTGTAAAGTTGTATCCTTTTTGCATATGGTTTAATACAACTTGTTAAAACATGATTATAGAGGACATGAGTGCATTAGCTGATATACAAGTAAATGTGAATTAAGTCAAAGTATTTATGGATATGACTTGAATACATGTGATGTATGTTCATATCAGATATATGTGTTATAATGCAAAACACTACAGGTTAACTAACAGACATCACCCTTCTTCCCCAGTTAATTAATTACAGTACATCAAGACATTATTTACAGAAATGTTATGTTGAAATATGCAAATGAGGCATTATGTAATATGTGATTTGCATATATTTCCAGCACATAAATTAGATCCTTGGGTAAAATCAGATTCATAAATTCTTGTCTAATTTTGTTGTCATATTAAAGTTAGATTAGATTAGAGTCAATTAGAGTATTAGAAAAAACTCTTTAAACAGAAGGATTGGAGTTAAAATCTACAGACACAAATAGAAAGTGCAATAAAATAAACACTTAAATGTGTGTTTTGGATTCAGAACACCCCAAAGTCTCAAAATTGACCAGTGCATGAAAAAAATACTGTTTGCTTGTAGTGTATTACCTTAAAATTAATTTAAAATAAAAATATATAGGTCTAATTGTGACCCTGGACCACAAAACCAGTCTTAAGTAGCACGGGTATATTTGTAGCAATAGCCAAAAATACATTGTATGGGTCAAAATTATTGACTTTTCTTTTATGCCAAAAATCTTTAGGGAATTAATTAAAGATCATCTTCCATGAAGATATTTTGTACATGTCCTACTGCAAATATATCAAAACTTAATTTTTGATTAGTAATATGCATTTTTAAGTACTTCATTTGGACAACTTCAAAGGCGATTTTCTCAATATTTAGATTTTTTTTGCACCCTCAGGTTCCATATATTGAAAGAATTGTATCTCGGCCAAATATTGTTCTATCCTAACAAACCATAGATCAATGGAAAGCTTATTTATTCAGCTTTCAGATGATGTGTAAATCTCAATTTTGAAAAATTGACCCTTGTGACTGGTTTTGTGGTCCTGGGTCACAATTGTCCTGCACTTCCTGCTACACATTATGGATTATGATTTCAGTTAATTATTAGACATGATTACTAAAATTAAAGTTAACCATTAAAGTAGAATCCAGAAAAATGTAAGTGGAACAAGTGGAACATAATAATCAAAAAAACAACAACAACAGAAAAAAACAGGATTTGGGAAAAAAATAAAATGGATATTATATGGATATAATGGCTATATACAGGCCTAATTGTCCTGCACTCCCTGTTACACATTGTGGATTATGTGTAGCATTATATTGTGATCATAATGGTTGTGATTTGGGAATATATCTGTGGTTTTTACATATTCTAGTAACTTCCACATGATGTATGTGTGTCTGTCGTTACTGCTGTGTGTTTGTTGTGTGTTTCTGCTGACAGCAGTCGCTGATTCTCCGTCTGTTTGCAGGGGTTCGTGCTGAAACTCAAGTGTGCCAAGAAGCATGAACCTGCACCAGGTGCTCACGGGGGCCGTCAATCCCGGAGACAACTGCTTCTCTGTGGGCAGCGTCAACAACCAGCCCTTCACGGTAAACCTGTAAACTTGTTATCTTTGCAGAAAAGATGCATGAAATTTGTAGACAAATATTGTCGTAAAAATATCCTGAATATTCAGAAATAATATAAAATCAGAAAAATGCTAAATATCTGGTGGACTGACAATGTACCTGATTGTAACGTTGGCTAATATTTTTATTCAAAACCACAGTTCTTCTTATAAAAAAATTAAACCGTGGCAAAACATTACATTCAAATGAATTAATAAAATCTGAAAAATCACCCAGTCCTAGCAGATGCTCACTCCGGTCATCAGTATCAGAGTGTGTGTGTTTATACTACTGATCATGTTTTATCTGTGTGTCCGGTGCTCGTGGGACAGGCGTACGCCTCTGGCTGTGATATTGTCATTCTGGGGAGTGACTTTGAAAGGATCCAGATCATCCCGGGAGCCAAACATGGTAACATTCAGGTGGGCTGCGTGGACTGCTCACTGCAGGGCGGACAGGTGAGACACACACACACACACACACACACACACTCATGATGTCAGGTGTCAGTCACACATGCCTCATTGTCATTTCTTCATTTCTAAAAGTCCTAATTTCTTAAACTTTTGAAAGGACTGATATTTTGTTATCATATCTAGTGTCTCATTTCTGTAGACAGTAGAGCAACACCAGAATAGCAACACCAAGGTCATGGGTTCAATTCCCAGGGAATGCATGAGCTAATTTGACAAAATTTGGATGAATATATCAAAAATAGGGCTGCGCACTTAAAATGCACTTAAGTGAGTTTCTGTGCATATTAACACACAAAAAGACTGCATGGAAATGTGAAGTCTGCATGGCTATGTGTTAATGAGTTCATTTAATTGCATTTTAAAATATTAATAGTAATAAAATAAATATTAATAATAATTTTTTATGCCTTAATTTGATTACCATAATTTTTGCAAATAAATTTGTATTACATCACAAATCCAGAAAAATAAAGTAGATAACACTGAATTTTTGAAAACACATATACACACATACATATATGTATGTATATAAATAAATAAAGCATTTCATATGATCCTGTTTTTAAAAAAAAAAAAAAAGAAAAAAGAATTGAAAGAGAAATTGAATTACATTTTAGTAAACTGCTAAAATGGAATCCAGTAAATTGTAAACAAAAAACATGGAATTTGTGAAAAAAAAAAATAAAATAAAATAAAAATTACATTTTGTGTAAATGAGTGACATTTTATTCTCACAAAAAATAATAGTAAATGTTAAATTTTCATTTAATTACATTTTAAAAGATTAATTACTTTTTTTTTTTGTTTTATGCCTTGATTCGATTACCACAATTTTTGATAATAAATTTGTATTAAATCACAAATCCAGAAAAATAAAGTAGATAACAGAATTTTTGAAAACACACACACACATATGTATGTATGTATGTATGTATGTATGTATATATATATATAAAAAAAAATTATAATATAAAATATTTTTTGTAAAAAAAAAAAAAAAAAAAGAAAAAAACTTTAGTAAACTTTGGAAAACTGAAAACTGCTATAATGGAACCCGTTATAGTGTAAACAAAAAACATGGAATTTGTGTAAAGTAAAACAAATTTTATAGGTCCCTAAAATGTAATTTTTATTTCACACTTTTAATAAATTGTTGTTACATTTGTGTACATTTCATGATTTCAGTTAATTATTAGACATGATTATTAAAATTAAATTGAAACAGAATCCAGAAAAATATAAATGGAATTTAGAAAAAATAAAACAGGATTTGGGGGGGGAAAAAAGGGCCCTAAAATTGTATTTTTGTTAAACTTTTAATAAATTATTGTTAAATTGTATATATTCATGTTATATTTACATACGTTTCATGATTTCAATTGATTAGACATGTTTTTGTTAACTACTAAAATGTAACAGTTAAAACAGGATCCAGGAAAGTAAACATATTTCAGAGGCCTTATAAATGTTATTTATCATTAGGGAGTGAAGTGTGTTTGCAGATACTCTAATTATGTTGATCTTGAATGAATAATAAATACTGAACAGCCGTCATATGTGAACTCTTTAATTTGTTTATGATTTATTGTGGATAACATGCCATTTCAGTAGCATATGAAAGTAAGATATTGGATTTCTTCATCCTTTTATTTATTTATGTTGATGATTCCCTTCTTGAGTTCAACACCAGTGATTTGAGATGTGATGTGAGACGTCCTTGTAAATCAAATGCTGTTTGTCAACTGTCATGTGTTGTACATTAAAGGAGAAGTCAACTTCCAAAACAAAGATACACATATAATGTACTCACCCCCTTGTCTTCCAAAATGTTCATGTCTTTCTTTCTTCGTTTGTAAAGAAAATATGTTTTTCGTGGACTGCTATGGTGCCCTGAGTTTAAATTTCCAAAATGCAGTTTAAATGTGGCTTCAAACGATCCCAAATGTGGTCGTAACAATCCCAGCTGAGGAAGAAGAGTCTTATCTAGTGAAACGATCGGTTATTTTCATAAAAAAAAAATACAATTGAAATACTTTTTAATCTCAAACGCTCGTCTTGCCTTTTTCTCACTGAACTCTGTGTATTCTGACTCAATGAGTACATTATATGTGAATCTTTGTTCTGAAAGTATATTTCTCCTTCAAGACATGGGGAGCAGTAATTAATACTTGCAGTATAATTTTCACATCAAGTATCTGCCTATAACAGTCTGATTGATCATCATCCACCACTGACTTCTTGATACACATTTTATGAATTCAACTGAAGCCTTGCGTCATCCGTAAGAGTTTCCAGGCCTGTTCCTGAACCTGTAAACTAGACGTCATTGACATGCCAGACATGCCAGACATTCGGCGGTCCAAACGTCCTGCTCGCCTCAAGAGCTTTGCAATGCTCTCTCGCTTTCCCTTAATTAAAACCATCCACCCATAGTGTGCTCACGTTACCAGCTCATTGTTCAGGGAAACACATGAGCGTGGGAACGTTTCTGAAGTGGGAAACACAACAGACGCGTCTGAATGTGTCAAAACAATGGTGTTTGAAGTGATCAGGGAATGTTTTTAGGATTCAGCGAGAGTTGGACTAGCATCCGAACAGGATTATTTCTGTGCAAACTCTCTAAATCTGCTCTGTTTTCAGATCGCCGCGTCGTACGGAAACATTGTTTGTATGTTTGAGCCGGTGGAGATCAGTCCACAAGGGAAAGCACAAAAAGTGAGTTTCTTCTGGAATAAACACACTCAGGTCATGAAATGCAAAGTCATGGGTTTCATTCCCAGGGAGTGCATGAACTGGTAACACGTGTACCTTGAATGCAATGCATGAAGGCCAAATGCATGCATGTAAACGATTTGTTTTGTGTGTTTGTGCTCAGCAGAAGCTGAATTATCATTGGCAGAAGAGCGGGCAGTTTGTTCTGCAGTCGGTCGCACACATCCTGACATGGCACCCCACCGGTACGTGAG
Organism: Labeo calbasu; assembly: GCA_019740295.1. NCBI lineage: Eukaryota > Metazoa > Chordata > Actinopteri > Cypriniformes > Cyprinidae > Labeo > Labeo calbasu. The sequence continues at coordinate 22,161 of JAHKKF010534899.1, forward strand.
ATCTCAGTGCTTGCTCGTGCTGTCTCTGACGGGCTGCTCACCTCTCTTCTCTACCGCTGTCCACAGGTTCATGTCTCCTGACGGGCTCGGCGTGTCTGCAGATGTGGTGTGATGTTCAGTCCAGCACGGAGACCGGAGAAGAGGCCGAAACAGCCGGTCCTCAGCGCTCCTGGAGATGCGTATGGCAATGCAAGTCAGTGTTCGTCCATCACATCACACTGAATTTCTCTGAATTCACGTCAAACAATTCCAGTAAAATCTCTCTGGCTGTTACAGGTCCGCCGCTCCCACTCACTTCATCAAGTTTTCCCCGGATGGAGAGTTTTTTGCGACCGCAGGACAGGTTAGTGTTTGTACATGCGTGACGTGTGCACGTATTCCAAGTCACTTGACTGATTTTTGTAGAAAACAAGATTAGATTGTAGTCATGATTCACCCAAAATCTTGCTGTTCTTCAGTCGAATATAAAGCACATGCAAGATGAATAAGAAAATACAATTTCTAATCCAGTCAGTTGTGTTTTTTGGAGTGTATGAGAGTTTTTCAGCTCTACTTCTACAAAATGATGAATAAGGAATGGACATTCCTGTGTTTTTGCTTTTTATGTTTTTATTTAATTTAAATATATAAATTATTATATATAAATATATTAATTATTTTTCTTCAAATATGAAATTGAAAAATGATATATAGTATTTATTTATTTATTTTTATTTTGTACAAATATTGTTGTTAAATTATTGTATATAATTTATAGAATTATTATTGTTAAGACTATATTTTAAATCATATTACTCTGAAAGCTAGCCATGAATATAATTCAAATTCAAGTTTATTTTTAAAGCATATTTAAAACAATAAAATTGCAGTACAATCAAGAAGAAATACAGTAAAAATGTGAATGACAGCAGTATGGAGGTTTTCTAAAATTGAGATTTATACATCATCTGCTGAACAAATAATAATTTAAATATATTCATTATTATATATTATAAAATATATATTATATGTGACCCTGGAGCACAAAACCAGTCTTAAGTAGAACGGGTATATTTGTAGCAATAGCCAAAAATACATTGTATGGGTCAAAATTATAGTGTTTTTTTATGCCAAAAATCAATAGGATATTAAGTAAAGATCATGTTCCATGAAGATATTTTGTAAATTTCCTGCCATAAATAGATCAAAATTTAATTTTTGATTAGTAATATGCATTGCTATGAACTTTATTTGGAGAACTTTAAATGTGATTTTCTCAATATTTTGATTGTTTTGCACCCTCAGATTTTCAAATAGTTGTATCTCACCCAAATATTGTCCTATCCTAAACAAACCATTCATCAGTTTCAAGAAATTGACCCTAATGACTGGTTTTGTGGTCCAGTGTCAGAAATATTTTCTATAATTAAATATATAATTATATAATTAAAATAAAATATATTATATAGCAAATTATAAGATATATATTCTGTTGTAATTGTATAATATGATCATATTTCATACATTCTTCTTGAAGAAAAATTGGCTGGTTTTATTGTAAATAAAAAAAATGACAATTAAACAAATTTACAAATATATTATTTTTTTTGCTCGAATATTAAATTTAAAAATTATATATAGTATTTTTTTGTACACATATTATTGTTAAATTATTGTATATAATTCATAGAATTATTATTGTTATTAAGACTATTTTTTAAATCGTATTACTCTTGAGTTTGCCATGAATATAATTTAAATTCAAGTTTATTTATAAAACATATTTAAAACAATAAAACTGCAGTACAGTCAAGAAGAAATACAGTAAAAATTGGACCTTGGACCACAAAACATCATAAGGATCAATTTTCTGAAATTGAGATTTATACATCATCTTCTGAATAAATAAGCTTTCCATTGATGTAGGGATTTGTTAGGATAGGACAATATTTGGCCGAGATACAACTTTTTGAAAATCTGGAATCTGAGGGTGCAAAAAAATCACCTTTAGAGTTGTCCAAATGGAGTTCTTAGCAATGCATATTACTAATCAAAATGAGTTTTTTAAATATATTTACACTAGGAAATGTACAAAATTTGGGCTATTGCTACAAATATACCTGTGCTACTTAAGGTTTTGTGCTCCAGGGTCACATTTAATACTGCTGTAAAATAATAAATAAATAAGCAAATTTGGCGTCAGTACAGAAGCATCTATTGCTTCTCATGTTCCAGAAACTCGGAAACTCATTTGTGCTCAACTCCGAAATATGATCTTCCTGACGTGACAAGTATGCACCATTATTGAGTGATTGTCATGTTGCAGGACGACTGTCTGGTGAAGGTGTGGTACAGCACCAGTAAATGGCAGGCGGACGTCACCAAACTCTTCACGCCGCTGGACCTGCGCTCCGGAGCCGAGATCAACTTCTCCTTCATTTACCTGGCTCACCCTCGCTCCGTCACCGGCTTCTCCTGGAGGAAGACCAGCAAATACATGCCCAGGTGAGTAAAGTCGTGATGGCTGGCAGACGGCCCTGCAGATGCCTCTCGCTGACCACTGTGTCCTGCTCTTTCAGTGGCGCCGTGTGTAATGTCCTGCTGACCTGCTGCAAGGACAGCGTGTGTCGCCTATGGGCCGAAACACTGTTGCCCAGTGACTGTCTGCTGTCTGGACTCAGACACAATTACAGTAGCAACGATGTGAAGGCTAACAACATGAAGAAATCCTCCAGCAACACGCGAGCGCAGAACCAGAACCCGATGGAGGTGAGACGGAGGAACCGAGCGTCATGTGCTGCGTGTTCACTGTGATGAGAGACTACAGCGGCATCTGCTTTGTGTTCACAGCTGAAGCTGAAGCCGTCATGGAGAGAGGAGGTGCGCTGTTTATCTCGGCTCTCATACACCGGTCCTCTGCCCCAGCAGCAGAACAAACACTATGCCCACCGAACCAACATGCTGCACGCCAACGCGCTGTGCCACTTCCACATCGCCGCCAGCATTAACCCAGCCACAGGTAACGCACGCCTGACCGACAGTCTTCACATGTGACACACACATGACACAGAAACACTCAGGAGGGGAAACTGTCTGCAGGATAAATACAGAGATGTAATGTGAACTCACACTCAGCTGAGCTCAGTTAACTTTGACAAATAAATTCTATAGTTCATGAGTTGATAGCTAATAATTATGAAATAAAAAAGGTGAAATCAAGTACAGTAGTATGTGGTTTACCAAACTGGGGCTCACGAGTTGGTAAAAAGCTAATAATTAATAAAATAATACAAATTCAAAATTAAAATATAAAATATTTTAAAAAATAAAATTGCTTTTTTTTGAAAATGAAAACAAAAATCAAAATGCTGTATTTATTTTTTTAGTTATTTTTACTTAATCAAAATAACCCAACTGCAGCTTGAGATTAATTGGAATGCACAATGAAAAAACATGATTTTTAAAAATTGTTAAAAACAGAGTTATCAGGTTTGCAAATTAACTCTTCATTTGTTTATCTGCATGTTAAATAAATGTGAATACACATCCGTTATGATTAATGCTGAATTAACTATGATGTGCTGTTTTTTTTTTTTTTTTTTTAAATAAATCTTGAAAACAGTAAAAGTGTTAAAGAGTTTTATTTTTTAATATTTCCTTTTTTTTTTTTTTTTTTTTACATTCTGTAAACAAATTAACTTAAAACAAAAGTGTTTTTAACTCTTCACCCTCCATATGAGAGCTTTGTGTGACAAACAGGACGAAACTGACTACAGATTTCCTCCTGTTGTCGCTTTTAAATCTCATCTCTTTCTTTAGCTCTGTCAGACCTGCTGTCAAATTACATGCAGGAAGCAGTGAGCTTTGTCTGAAGACAGATAATGTAAGTGTGAATGTAATGGTCATGTTTGTGTGCAGACATCCCTCTGCTGCCCTCCATCTCATCCATGAACGGCTCTGATGAGGAGGAACCGGGCGGCCCGTTCACAGTTCACTGGCTCAACAACAAAGAGCTGCACCTGACGCTGAGTATGGAGGTGTTTCTACAGCAGCTGAGGAGCAGCGGAGAGCAGAATGGACCCACAGAGCGCTACGGTACTGTGTGCATCATCTCTATCCGTATAATATTGTGCAGGACTGATTTACATCATTTACATGTGAGCATACAGAGCAGGATGTGAATCATTCAAGTCAAGATGACTCAGAACTGTTTATTAAATTATTATTAACATAATAAATAATTATTATAAATTAATATTATTCTCACCCCCATGTCATCCAAGTTGTTCATTCTTCAGTCGCAAATAAAGTTTTTTGAGGAAAACATTCCACAGTTTTTTTGCATATAGTGGACTTCAATGGTGCTCAATGGATTGAAGATTAAAAAATTAATTTTATACACTTTTTAACCACAAATGCTCATCTTGTCTAGCTCTGCGTGAACTCTGCATGAGCTAATTTCAGTAGACTGCTCAAATAACTGATTTACCAGTTTGTTTACATAAAGCATGCAATAATGAGGTGAAATGTGGATGTTTTACATATCTACAGTGTATAAAGTGAGTAAACTAGTCTTCATCAACTCACCTTTTTACATAAAAAAAGAGAAACCATAAAAACTGTAATTTCTCCCTTCAAGTGTTTGGTTCACGCATGCTCATATCAGCGGCTCATCGGTCTGAGTCTAAATGTTTCCTCAGTTCAGTGACTGTTGAGGAACTGGAGCGGTGAGTCAGGTCATTCATCACAGGATCAGATACGCCAGTCTACGCCAGCTCATTTCCAGTCAGAGTAACTGTCAGGTGTCAGAAAGTGAGTTTTGATTGAGTAACTTGTAGATCTGCATTGAAAAAAGCAAGTAAGATTTACTTAATTTTTATTTTGCAAGGTTTTTTGCACGCATAATTTTTAAGTAAAATTAAGTGTTCAATTAAATTAAATCTACTTAACTAAGTTAGGTAAAATTAGCAAAAGAAATAATTAATTTACGTGGCCAGTTCGAATTTGATGAGTAATTTCTACTTAATTATTTTAAGTTAAATCTGCCAACACTCAAGTACATTTCACTCCATAAAATAGTGTAAATACAACTTGAAAACAGTGAAAAATGTAACCTTTTTAATTATTCATGCCCCATTGTATGATGGGGAAAACGAGATCAAAACTTTGATATTTGCTTAATGAATCTTTGTAAACATAACAAACAATTCCAAATAAAATATACTTATAAGTTCAAACTTTAATTTCTACAAGCTTTAATTGAGTACTAATATAGAATTTACTTTAGTTTTTAAATTCTTGCCTGAACTAAATTATTTAATGTAGAAATTACATTGTTTTTTTATGTAGTATTTACTTCACCAGAAAATCATTTTCATCAGTGTGTGTTGCTTCAGCCACAAACTGTTTCAGATGGTTAAAATGATTCAACTAGTTAGCCGGAAAAAAAAACTGGTTCAAAAGAATGATTTGTTTGTGAACTGGACATCACTCGGGACCATTTGCCTGAGGCTCTGGATTACAGGTAATAATGTTGTAAATAATATTCAGTTTCTCACACAGACTGATTGTTTCGATTCAAAACACCTCAATATATCACCTGGAGATATAGGTATTAATTTTGTATTGCTTGATGTGCCTTTTTGATTTTGTCGGTAGCCGTTAACTTGCGTTTTAGGAATCACCAGGGATCACGGTTTCAGCTAAAAATCTTCTTTACTGTTCCAGTGAAAAAATAAGTGGCCTACATCTTGGATGGCCTGAATAACAACTCTGCAAATTAAACTTTTGTTATTTGTTATTGTTATTGTTAACGCTACCATAAATATATCAAAACGTAATTTTTGATTAGTAATATGCATTGCTAAGAACTTCATTTGGACAACTATAAAGGTATCTTTAAAAATATTTGATTTTCTCAATATTTAGATTTTTTTTTTTTTTTTGCATCCTCAGATTCCAGATTTTCAAATAGTTGTATTTCAAATATTGTCCTATGCTACCAATACCATTTATCAGTGGAAAGCTTATTTATTCAGCTTTCAAATTATGAAAAGTTGACCCTTATGACTGGTTTTGTGGTCTGGGGTCACAAATACTGTTGATATGTGAGCATTAGATGTTCATCAACACGTATTCCTCTTTGTGAGTAAAAGTGAACAGCATGTGCGGATTCTCATGAGTCATATGAAGCTGAAATTTCTCTGTGTTGTGAGCAGATGCTGATGAGGAAGGGAGCGCTGCTGATACTGCGGCTCCGAGCTCCATCGCTCTCCCTGCGGTGGCTGTGGATCATCAGGTGGACGTGCTGCTGGGTGACTGGAACCGAGCGGCAGACATGCTGTTCAGCATCCACCCTATGGACGGATCACTGCTGGTGTGGCACGTCGACTGGCTGGACGAGTACCAGCCCGGCATGTTCCGACAGGCGCAGGTACAGACGCCACATCCTGAGAGAGAGTTTGTGCTGCAGATGTGAATGATTCCTCAAATTATGCCTGGAAACAACTCGGAACGCACTGAAACCACATTGCATCAACCTAGCATCCACCCAGTTGCAGTTCAAAACAAAAAACAAGAAGTTAATATTGTGCAAGTTTAGTTTTAGACACAATATTGTCTGTTTTTTTTTCTGTTTCAGCAATGAAAATATTTTCAAACAAAGCTGAAGCAACACTGCAGTGTTTCTTTCCTGAATTAATCTGTTGTTGAATTAATCATTTAAGTCAATGATTCAGTTACTCTTTCAAATAAATCAGCCGTTTTAAATGACTTGCCACCACATACTGATGGTTTTACAGTTGAGGTCAAAAGTTTACATTCCCCTTTCAGAATCTACAAAATGTTAATTATTTTAGCAAAATAAGAGGGATCATACAAAATGCATGTTATTGTTTGTTTAGTACTGACCTGAATAAGATATTTCTCATAAAAGATGTTTACATATAGTCCACAAGAGAAAATAATAGTTGAATTTATAAAAATGATTGAAGATCAGGGTAAATTTAACTTTTGTCTTCTGGGAAACATGTTACTATCTTCTGTAGGCTCTGAAGGGCAGTACTAAATGAAAGCAAATTATGATTTTAGACAAAGTAAGAAAAATGTATCTTCATTCTGTTCAAAAGTTTTCACCCCCCGGCTCTTAATGCGTGCTTTTTCCCTCTGGAGCATCAGTGAGTGTTTGAACCTTCTGTAATAGTTGCATATGAGTCCCTCAGTTGTCCTCATTGTGAAAGATGGATCTCAAAATCATGCAGTCGTTGTTGGAAAGGGTTCAAATACACAAAAATGCTGGAAAACCAAAGAATTTGTGGAAGCTGAAGGATTTTTCTGAAGAATGTGACTAAACAAAAAACACAGCTGTGGATCATTCAGGTAACAACACAGTATGAAGAATCAAGCATATGTAAACTTTTGAACAGGGTCATTTTTATAAATTCAACTATTTTTTGTTTAAGTCAACTATATGTAAACATCTTTAATGTGAAGTATCTTATTCAGGTCAGTACTAAATAAACAATAACATGCATTTTGTATGATCCCTCTTATGTTAGTAAAATAATTAACATTATGCAGATTCTAAAAGGGGGATGTAAACTTTTGACCTCAACTATAGTTTCATATTTATTGTCACCCTGGACCACAAAGCTAGTCTTAAGTCGTGTGGGTATATTTGTAGCAATAGCCAAAATGATAGATTTTTCTTTTATGCCAAAAATCAATTTGAAACTGAAACGATCAGTTATTTTCTTAAAAATAATACAATTTATATCCCTTTTAATGTCAAACGCTCGTCTTGTCTTGCTCTCCCTGAACTCTGTGTGTTGTGGCTCAAGACAAAGATGTCCTTTATTGCTGTTTTACCTTTTTTGTTAAGGGTGTTTGATCTTCTTTGCATGTTCACTTTGCAAAGACTGGGTCGATACTTTTGCAGTGACGTAGAATGATTTTGAAATGATTTTTTTAGGTTGAGGGAGACAATACGATTGGAGTTTTTCGACATACCCTAACTGTCTTAAGCCAGAATGCACAGAGTTCAGGGAGAGTGAGACAAGATGAGCGTTTGAGATTAAAAGTATTTAAATTGTTTTTTTTTTTTATGAAAATAACCAGTCATTTCACTAGATAAGACCCTTCTTC
>JAHKKF010534899.1:30331-52460 GCA_019740295.1 Labeo calbasu
AGTTCAAACTCGAGGCACCGTAGCAGTCTATTATATTGAGAAAAATCCTGAAGTGTTTTCCTTAAAAAACATAATTTATTTACGACTGAAGAAAGAAAGACACAAACATCTTGGATGATAAGGGTGATACATTATATGTGAGTCTTTGTTTTGGAAGTGGACTTCTACTTTAAGACAGGGAATTGCCAAGTGTCATATTTATTTATCCATGACAGTACCAGTGCAGAAAACTTTATCAGCAAAACATGAATTATCTTTATTGAGGAAAAATCCCCAAAAATATTGAGATATTATTTTTTGTCAGGATCACACACCCCTAATGAGGGCTTCTCTGATCTCTGATGAGTTCATTCTCTGTTTCCAGGTTTCCTTCGTGTCCAGGATTCCCGTGGCCTTCCCCACCGGCGACGCCAACTCGCTCAGCCGCAGTGTGGTCATGTATGCCTGCAACAGAAACGTGGACCTGGCCATCCAGCACGGCCGTCAGCGTCCCGCGGGCCTCCCACACTCGTCCTCTGCTCTGATCGGCCTGAGTCAGAACAAACCCACCTCCAACAGCCTGCGTCTCAGCATCTTCACCCCCAGCGTCCTGATGATCTCCAAACATGCCGACGGCTCGCTCAACCAGTGGGCCGTCAGCTTCGCTGAGGACTCAGCCTTCTCCACGGTGCTCAGCGTCTCTCACAAGTCGCGATACTGCGGCCACCGCTTCCACCTCAACGATCTGGCCTGCCACTCGCTGTTGCCGCTGCTGCTCACCACCTCGCACCACAATGCCCTGAGGACGCCCGATGGGGAGGCCGCTCTGACCCGGCCCGCCGCCGCACCGTCCCGCAGGAGCAGAGTGTCGTCCAGCGGCGTCTCACAGGATCCCAACGCCATCTACAGCGAGCTGATCCTGTGGCGGGTGGATCCGGTGGGTCCACTGTCGTTCTCAGGCGGCGTGTCGGAGCTGGCCAGGATCAACTCGCTGCATGCGTCCGCCTTCTCTAACGTGGCCTGGTTACCCGCGCTCATCCCCAGCAACTGCCTCGGTGAGGAGTGTCTCCTTTGATTTACTGTGGAAGGAAACTTTCTAGAGTTTAGATGAGTTCAGAAAAAAACAAAAAGCAGGAGTACAGTACAGGGGAAAGCACTCTGTGTGCGGATTATTTGTGGTGTTTTCAGAGATTTTTAATGAACGAGTGAGAAACATTTACAAGCATCCCTATTCTTTGCTGCATATAATATTCATAAATGTATATACAGCTCATTAATATTTAATGCGAATCTTTAAAAGTTTAAAAGCGTGTCACGGCTGTCTATTTTTTAGCTTGCAGCTGATTGGACGCTACTGTTGGTCTGTTCATTCATATTCTATTCATATTTCATTTCCTTCCCAAAGGTGTGTATGGAAACTCACCCAGTGCCTGCTTCATCGCCAGTGACGGACACTCGCTCCGGCTCTATCAGGCCATTATCGAGGCCAAAAAATTGCTGAGTGAACTCTCCAACCCCGACATCTCCGTAAGAATGAGCCTGGCTGTTATATCAGTATGTCAAATAGTGGAGTCCTGCTCATCTATTGTGTGTTTTTCCTACAGAAATATGTTGGAGAGGTGTTTAACATCATCAGCCAGCAGTCGACGGCCAGACCAGGATGCATCATTGAACTTGATGCCATCACAGACTTTGTACGTAGAAGATCCACTACAGATTCACAGTGTTTCCCATTCATTAACAAGAGTGTGGCCGCCCGCCAGAGTCTAATCTGTCCCGCTACAGTTTCACAATAAACCAAAAATATATTTATACTCCTTAATTTAACAGAAAAGGACTTTGTTTCGTTGTGTGTTGTGCCATTGTTTTGGCAAAGTGTCCTCAAAAGAACTAAGCGTAATATGGCTTTATCCCTTCGTCTAGTCTGTTTGCACACTTCATTTAGGCGATCAGCTCGTGATCTGCTTTTTGCCTCATCTCAGAGTCAAAGCAGCTTATAGTATTTAACTAGATTTCACTAGATTTTTAATGAGATGCGTTTGCAAACCTGTTTTCACTGAAGCTAGAGTTTTCCGCCAAAATAAAAGCTCAACTGCAGTTTCTGCCAAAATAAAAGCTTTATCTCTTGCAAGCAAGGACTAAAAATAATAGACAAGCACAAAGAAAATACTGTATAGGCAGAACAAGGGGTTTATATGAATGTATTTCTAAAGTTAACTGACTACAGAGAAGTTTTGATGGCCCCTCTTATCGCTGTTCCATAAGCGCCACCTGCTGTCAGAGAGTGAAATTCAGCCTGTCTGTTGATTTTGTTTTATGCAGGTTATAGCATAATTTCTCAAAGCTAAAGTCAGACCATTCTATTTTTGCTTCAAATGTTGAAATGATACAGTCAAATTTAAATAAAAACAAAAACTGCTCATGCTACATGTGTAGCATATTTTATTTGTATTGTGATTAAAATACATTAGTTGCTTTTAGTTTAAAATTGCTTTTTTTTTATTAAATCTGTTTAGTTGTTGTAGTAACAGCGATTGCAAAAACATTTTAATGCTCTGGGAAAAATTGGTGAATTTTCTAAAGTCCCCAGATGTGGCAAAAAGTTAGTTTTAGGCCCTGCTTGCAAATGTAGAAATGAGGACAAACGTATTGTAATTTCCCTACTGTATAGAACAGGGGTGTCAAACTCGCTTCCTGGAGGGCCGCAGCCCTGCAGAGTTTTGTTCCAACCTTGCTCCAACACACATACTATACAGTTTTCAATTGAAAGCCTTAAGGACTTGATTAGTTGGATCAGGTGTGGTTAATTAGGGTTGCATCTAAACTCTGCAGGGCTGCGGCCCTCCGGGACCGGAGTTTGACACCCCTGGTATAGAATAAGGTGAAATAATATGTCAGCTATGAGCCTGCCAATAGGTGGTGACTTTTTACCAACCATGAAACTGTATGTAACTGTATCATTTTCATTTATAAAATAATATTAATAATAGTAAAACAACAGTGCCATTGCTGTTTTTTTACTTCTTTGCTTGTTAAACCATAGACCTTTTATTATGGAGCAAAAAGAATGGGAAACTTGTACTTTTAAAAGCTTCTCTTTTGTTGACAACAGATTTATAAACACTTCTCATTAGAGACTTAGGAAGATTTTTAAATGCACATTATAAGTGACTCAAACTCACAGCACTTGCATGGAGTTTGTGACAGTGCATAAAACATGCTGCACATCAGATTACATATAATTGCAGTGCAGTTTTTGCTATTTGATAATCGCACAAAACAGTATTGTGTTCTTAAGCATTGTTAGAATTAATTAAAAAGTTACCAGCTGACTTGTGAGTAGCACCATTTTATATATTCACCAACATTGGATCTGGCGCTTGGCGAGTTTAATTTTACGCCCTGAATGTTGCTTAGAATAAATGGTTGTTCTGACTGCTGGTCTGTAGCATGTATAACTAGCACTAGAGTGTCATTTCATTTCCCAGAGTGCTCAGTGCTCACATCTCTCTTACTGTTTATTCAGCAGGGGAAAGAGACGCAGCTGTTGCACGTGTTTGAAGAGGACCTGATCTTGGGAAACGAGAAAATAGATGATTACCTCCAGGATTCTGGTAGGAGTTCATTCTCTCTGATAGCGCTGCAACGTTCATTGTGTTTCTGTGCTGTGTCATGAACACTTGTCTTTCCTTCAGTTCCCAGCCGGACGCTCTTCTCTGCTCGCTTCTTCCTGGTGGTGATGGAGATCACTCGGAGCGGCAGGTCGCTCCTGCACATGTGGCATCTACAGCTGGACGCAGTTCCTGTCATTATGGGTTTGTAACAGATTTTATGGTATATATTGTGACACACACTGGATTGGATTGTGAAAGTGTCAGATTGGAGTCAGACATGAGTGCAAGTTTGATTAAAAAAAAACAAAGCTTAAATAACAGCATGAGCACTGCTTTAAGATTATGATTAGCGGTCATCGATGTATCAGTCAATGTATTGGTCAGTATTTTTTCTTTTTGGCAAAGATGTGGAAAATGGGACTTTTATTTTGACATCACACACGGAGTGTATTGTTAGTTACAGTGTTTTTATTCATATTTTTAACTTTTTTTTTAATTTGTGAAAAGTACTATAATTGAATTGCAGAATCAAGAAATTGCCATTTAAATAATATATATATATATTTTTTTACAGATTTATTTTTTATGAAGTTGAAGCGATCAAATAGTGTGATATATCAACTTTATATTGGCATCTGCATTGTCAAAAAATCCATATTGTTCAACAACTAATTATGATGTCTCCTGTACATGAAAGACATTTTGATGAAAGATTATGCATGTAGTCTTTATCGTTCTTTCAGAGCAAACTCAAACTCCAGACAGAGAGAATGTGATTCCATCACCTGTGAACAACTCACAGTTTAACTTTGAGACAGTCGGCTCACCACAAACCCAGACACCCAAACTAAACACGTCCAACCTCCAGAGCGCCTGCCGCCTCACTCTGACTAACACCAAAGTCTTCAGCCAGGAGCTCGATCTGCCGCAGGGTGTGGAAGTCTTACGTGTATCACCTGCTGCAGGTGAGCACAGACCACCCATGTGTACCTTTGATGATGAGATCATTCGGTTCTGCATGATGTTCTGATTACTTACAAAACACCCTGATTACTTGTGTATTTGAACCCTTTCCAATTATGACTGTATGATTTTGAGATCCATCTTGTCACACTGAGGACAACTGAGGGACTCATATACAACTATTACAGAAGATTCAAACACTCACTGATGCTCCAGAAGGGGAAACAATGCATTAAGAGCCGGGGGGGGAAAAGGTTTGAACCGAATGTAGACGGTAGGGTACAGTGGGGCTAAAGGCACCCCCTAAGAAAAAAGGGGTTTCACTGTGCCCAAAGAATATGATTGCAGAAAAATACATATGTTTGTATTGAACATTTATGGAGCAACATATTTTGTGTGAAAATAAATCAGTTGTTTATTTTTTTTTTTTAAAATCTCATAAATATATGAGGTGGCAAGGGGGGCCTTTTACCCCACACATGGGGTAAAAGGCATGGGGTAAAAGGCACACAGTATTGATACAAATACTTTAACTAAAATAATGTTTTTTATATATAATGTTTAAGTTAATTCTTGTTCAAAACAATCACTTTAGCAAAGTCTGTACTATTTTCTGCTTATTTTAATGAATAAAATAATTATTTTTTGTTTAGTAAATATACTGTCATTAAACCATGTTAATATAAAACTTATATTTTAAAATACATAAACAAAATAATTTCAAAATGTAAAGATTCTGAAAGCATCGAAGGAGATCCCATAATAATTTAATATAGATTTGCAGTAGTAACAGCAAATGATATTTTATTATATGATATGATTAATAACATGTTTTTAAATATGATGGTTTCATTCTAAACATGGTGATTATTTATAAGATGGACACCCATCATAATATATGATATTTACCATGTGAACATCAACAGCAGGGGTGCTTTTTACCCCAAATACCATACTTTTGCATATTCTTTTATTTAAAAACTGCTGTTTTAATTATCTTAAACAAAACTGAAAATCATTAAGAAGACATTTGTCTCAAGATATATTTAATTATTTTAGCGATTCTCGTGATCGCGCAAAGGATCAACCAATGTCGCATGTGTATGTTGAAAAGCGGATGTTTTGGAACATGCTATGCCACGTTTTTCTGCCATCTAGTGGTTGAGAGGAAAATGATGTCAAAGGCGCCTTTTCCCCCGGGGCATCTTTAGCCCTGTTGTACCCTACATTTTTATTATTTGCCTAAATATCACATGTTGTTCATTTAGTGCTGCCCTTTAGAGGCTACAGAAGATAGTTACATGTTTTCCAGAAGACAAAATAAGTTAAATTTACCCTGATCTTCAAATTTAGAAAGTTTTCACCCCCGGCTCTTATTGCATTGTGTTTCCTTCTGGAGCATCAGTGAGCGTTTGAACCTTCTGTAATAGTTGCATACGAGTCCCTCAGTTGTCCTCATTGTGAAACGATGGATCTCAAAATCATACAGTCATTGTTGGAAAGGGTTCAAATACACAAAAATGCTGGAAGACCAAAGTATTTGTGGGACCTGAAGGATTTTTCTGAAGAACAGCGGGAAGTTTAACTATTCAAGCAAACAAGGGACTCATAAACAACTATCACTAAACAAAAAAAGCAGCTGTGGATCATTTAGGTAACAACACAGTATTAAGAATCAAGTGTTTGTAAACTTTTGAGTCATTTCTATAAACTAAACTATTTTGCAGGTTCTGAAAGGGGGATATAAACTTTTGACCTCAACTGTATTGTAAGTTCAGTTGGGAGAGCAGAGCATAAATTTGCAGTTTATGTTATCTTCAGTCATATTGTTACAGCAGAATACAAATGAAAACATAAAGAAAATCGTTAGGAAAAGATGCAGTGACTCTCGAAAATGACTCTTGAAAATGACTCTTGAAAATGACGGATAAGGATTATTTGTAATGCGGCCTTATAATTTGAAATGTTTTGTTTCAGTCTTTTTGAGTGGAACTTCCCAAACCTGAAGTGCCTCCTAAATCTGAAAAAAAAAAATCTGACAAACATTAACATTTTCATTGCAGGTCATTTGAGCGCTTCATCTCTGCAGCCGGCCGGCCAGGCTCCATATCTGCTGGCCACATCCTGCTCAGACGGATCCGTCAGGTTCTGGAGATGCAGTGCCATCACTGACCCCGATGGCTCTGCCGCCCCGTCGTACGTCTGGGAGGAGTGGCCTCTACTGGTGGAGGAGGGTGTGGCCAGCAGCAGCGCTCTGAGTGTGTCCGGTCAGCTCATGGGTCTCAGCTGCTGCCACACCAGCAGAGTTGCAGTAGCGCACAGGAGCGACGTAACGACCGCTGTTGAGCCGCTCATGCATGTCAGCATATTCCAGTGCGACTCTACTGGAGGATCTCAGTGGATACTAGAGCAGACGCTTAAAGTCTGCGGCTCCTACAGCCCGAGTGCAAACGACTGTGATAGGAGCCTGAATAGCGATTGTTTATTTGTCGGCAGTAAGAGGCAGGTGCACTTAGACTGGGTTTCCAGAGAAGACGGTTCTCACACATTAACTGTGGGTCTGGGATCCAAACTTTACATGTACGGGATGCTTTCAGGAAAACCTCCAGATCTGGGACTGTCTGATAGCAGTAGGGAGCACCGCAGCTCCCGCATGGTGCTCCTGCGAGTGGTGGATCTGGTGTCATCGGTTGAAGGTTCGCCACCCATTCCTGTCTCTCTGTCTTGGGTGCGAGATGGCATCTTAGTAGTTGGGATGGACTGCGAGATGCATGTCTACTCCCAATGGCAGCCGCCGGCTCCGATCAAACCGACGCTTGGCGGTAGCGTGACGTCGCTCAACTCTGTGGTGAAACAGGACGGACTTAGTCCGAATCCTTCTAAAAAGACCCTCACCAGATCCATGACTAGTTTGGCTCAGAAACTCAGTGGAAAGAGAACCGTGTATGACCTCCCGGCTGAGATGGAGGATTCTGGGTTGTTTGAGGCGGCGTATCACCTTTTCCCGACTTTGCCACAGTATCATCCGGTGCAGCTGCTGGAGCTCATGGACCTCGGGAAGGTGCGACGGGCCAAAGCTATCCTGTCCCATCTGGTGAAATGCATTGCTGGGGAAATTGTGTCTATGAAGGACACTACGATTAACCAGGAGCGCCGTCTGCGCTCACTCACCATCAGCGCCAGCGGAAGCACCTCCAGAGACCCGAAGATGTTCAGCAAGGCTGAAAGCTCGGACTACACCGAGATCGACTCCATCCCACCGCTGCCGTTGTATGCGCTGATAGCCGCCGACGAGGAAACGGCTCCTAGTGCCAAAGAAAGAACCGAGAGCGTGAGCACCCACGGTGCCCGTACATCCAGCCAAACGGATGCTTACGACGAGCTCTTTCAGACCACCGGCGTCAGTACGGACGACTTGGATCCTTTTGATGGAGACGAGGAGGACGCTAATGCTAAGGTCATCGATCTGTCGAAGTACAGCCCCACGTTTTTCGGCTCTGAGCACGCACAGGTGTTATCGGGACACCTGCTTCACTCTAGCTTACCGGGGCTTACGCGCATGGAGCAGATGTCTCTGATGGCTTTAGCGGACACCATCGCTTCCACCAGCACTGACATTGGAGAAAGCCAAGGGAAAGGACAAGGTCATTGTCTTTTACTAGGGATGTAATGATATTATCAGGATCGTGGTATTGCGATAAACAAAACTGTCTCGATATTATCATGATCACATGACAATATGAAACAATATAGGTCTTCCGGACAAGTGTAGATAAAAAAGTCAGAATTGTGAGATAAAATAAATAAATGTTGTGTAAAAATGTTAATAGTAATAGGTTTAAATAATATTTCATGCTGTAACTGTAGGGCTTATACAGTACCTATGAACAGCATTTGTGAATATTATCTAGACCAATTGTTTAAATCCAATTTATGCTTTAATAATAGTAATCATAGCAGTTTTTATCCATAGTACGTCCGTTTAAACGTCTGCATTTAGCTTCAAATGGCGTCTTTGATGACAGTATTCTATAAAAATTATTTGCATTCCGATTTTTTTGCATTCCATGGATTTTACCCGTTTACCTCCACTTGTTACCAGTGTTTTTCTGCAACCATTATCTATCTAGTATTTCTAAGCTATCTACGTATCTCACTTGCCAAGCCTAGCAACTAGAGTCATGCTAGTAGCATGCTAATCATATTAGCAACATGCAAGTGGCTTGCTAATCATGCTAACAACATGCTAATCATGCTGGAAACATGTTAATCATGTTAAAGCATGTTAACAACATACTAGCGACATGTTAATCATGCTAGAAATATTCTAGCAACATGTTAGTAACTTGCTAATCATGTTAGTAACATGTTAACAACATGCTAGTAACTTCTTAATCATGCTAGAAACATGCTAATCGTGCTAGAAACATGTTTATCATGTTAAAACATGCTAACAAAATGCTAGTGACATGCTAATCATGCTAGAAACATGCTAGCAACATGTTAGTAACTTGCTAATCATGCTAGCATCTCTCTATCTATCTATCTATCTGACAGACTGTATTGCCTTCAAAACACTTAAGGTTTAAGCTTTCAAACTACTTTATCTATCTAATCTATTTCAGACTGAAAAACATCAAACTGAATACTTTTAAAATCTTTTAAAACTTTTTAAAACTATCTCATCAGGCTTTTTCAAGCCAACTTCAAAGTTTGTTTTAACAAACTTTTTTTATCTAGTTTATTTTACAGTGCAGTTGTTTTGCATAGTATGGCTATTACTGTCATAGGAATAACATTAATATAAAATTGTTATTATTATTATTATTATTATTATTATTATTATTATTATTATTATTATTATTTGTTTGGCTTCCTAAAACACCAGTGTGAATGTAATTAGACTGAGACAGTATGTCACACCTAAAAAGAGGGTTGAGTTTTCTTAGTTAAAAACATGGGTCGGAGTTCTTGATTTTGAACTCTCAATGTGTATTAGATAGAAGAATTTAACTTTTAAAATGTACAAATTTTTAATTTTTTTCAAGTCTTTATTCGTTTTTTTTTTTTTTTTTAAATGTCACAATAAATAACGCAATTTTGTTTTATTGTAAGATTTTGATATCATTACATCCCTATCTTTCACTGATATAATTGCAGTTTTTCAGCTGTAGGAATATGTTATAATGTGATGAATATTTACTCAGGTGGAGAGACACTGGATGAATGTGGGCTAAGGTTTCTCCTGGCCGTTCGTCTGCACACCTTCCTCCTCACGTCTCTACCTCCAGCTCATCGAGCTCAGCTCCTCTGTCAAGGTACGCCTCAAAGCATTTTGCATCAATGTCTGTGAGTGTTTTAGAAGATACACATTGACATTGATGTCCAATGAGAGCATGCCGTTTGCAACACCAAGGTCATAGGTCCTATTCCCATTGGAATGCATGCACTGATAAACTTTTACCTTGAAAGCAACACATTGCGTGAATGTAAATCTCAGCTGGTCTTGCTCAGCTGTTGTGTGGTCTGAAAGACGTTGAGCTGAGTAACTCAGGTGTCACTGGTCTACAGGATTGTCCACCTGCCACTATGCCTGGGCATTCCACTCCGAGGCTGAAGAGGAGCTGCTCAACATGCTTCCAACTCTGCAGAAAGGAGAGCCCACATGGCCGGAGCTGAGAGCTATGGGAGTGGGCTGGTGGCTTAGGAGCACCAATAAGCTTCGCAGATGCATTGAGAAGGTTTGACCAAACTGCTGCTTGTTAAATTGTTTTTCTGTGCATGTGCATCACATGCATGTCTTAAGAGACTATCTGATATCTTGTCTGGTACCCAAAAACACCCAAAATGAGTCTTCTATCAGCTAAAAAGTTGACTGAAAAAAGCCAGAAAAGAGCAGAAGTAGGAGACGAAGTGATGATGGTAAAACGGGAGCAGAGTTTATTGTACAATATTAGTTGTGTATCTGTGTGTCTCAATGCTCAGACTTTGTCTGACGAACACAAATTCAACAAGTAGTAAACCTCGAATTTGTAAAATTAAAATACATAAATTTACTAAAAAATAATAAATAATTTTAACATAAAAATACAGCACTTGATAAAAATTGATTAAATCCTAAAAATGTAAAATAATAAATAATCTTAAAATATATAATCAAAATAAATCACTTTATAAAACCATAAAAATGCAAAAAAAAGAAAAAATCTAAATAAAACACTTAAAAAAAATACATTAAATCATAAAAAATCAAACTGAAATAATTCTAAAGTCTAAATAAAACATATATTAAAAGGAATTACATATAAATAATAAAAATTTAATTTGTTAGGAAGCACGGGTATATTTGTAGCAATAGGCAACAGTACATTGCTACAGAGTAGGTTTTTTTTTAAGGGATTTTGTAAGTATGGGTCAGAATGATCTAAAATCATTAGGATGTTAGGTAAAGCTCATGATCCATGAAGATATTTTTGTACATTTCCTACCGTATGTATCAAAACTTAATTTTTGATTAGTAATATGCATTAAGATAATAATTTTCTCAATTTATTGATTTTTTTTTTTTTTTTGCACCCTCAGATTCCACATTTTCAAATAGTTGTATCTCAACCAAATATTGTCCTACAAACCATACATCAATGAAAAGCTTATTTATTTCAATTTCAGATTATGTATAAATCACAAATGATCACAAAAGGTCACAAATGATTCTAAATTAATAAAAGACAAGAAAAATAAAAACACAACACTAATGTATGGTTGCTCTCTTGAAGCAAAACACAATTTACATATGAGGATCCTCAGATCCTTCAAATGTAATTTTCTTTCACATTTTTAGAACATGAGCTTTATGAAATCTTGTGTTGTAATCAGTGATCCTCATCTCCTACCAGGTAGCAAAAGCTGCTTATCAGAGAAACAACGACCCGTTAGACGCAGCCTTGTTTTATCTGGCCATGAAGAAGAAAGCTGTGGTCTGGGGACTCTACAGGTAATTCACACACACACACACACACACACACACACACACACGCTGAAACGTCAAACGCTCTGTTAGCGAGGCTTCAGTCCACTGAGAGCTTCTGTGTGTTGAAGGTCCCACCAGAATGTGAAGATGACAGCGTTCTTCAGCAATAACTTCAGTGAAGACCGCTGGAGGAAGGCAGCACTGAAGAACGCATTCTCTCTGCTCGGAAAGCAACGTTTTCAGCATTCAGCGGCTTTCTTTCTGCTGGCTGGATCCCTGAAAGATGCTGTTGAGGTACGATTGCATCTGTTCAGTCTCTCCCAGACCTGTTTTAGACCTTCCTCTGTAATAAGCTGCTGAACAAAGGAACTTAGCGTTATTGTCAGAGTATGTTTTGCAAACTCTTCCTGTCAGTTGATGACGTTCTGATGAGATCTGTCGGTTTTACTCGCACGATCAGGTTTGTATAGAGAAGATGCAGGATCTTCAGCTGGCTCTGGTTGTCTGTCGGCTGTACGAGTCTGAGTTTGAGATGTCCTGCACCTACAAGCGGATCCTGCAGAGGCATGTGTTGGGTCAGGACCACCAGATCATGGCCCATCAGGACCCTTTCTTACGCAGCATGGCATACTGGGTGTTAGATGACTACAGCAAGGCTTTGGACACACTGCTCGAGCCCAATATAGACACGTCACATGAAGGTGAGAGACGAGACAGACGCTCGTAGAGAAAAATGCAACAAGAAAGCAATAAAATCAGGGTTTCTACGGGGTTTGGAAAAGTATGGAATTTGATTCAAGTATTTTCCAGGTCTGGAAAAGTATGGAAAAAAGAAAGTAGAGTACGGAAAAATATTTGTGTTTCCAGACTTTTGCCCTAATTCAGTTTTTATAAAATAAAAGTAAGAATAAATTGTATTAAATATGGAGGTTTGGAATTTTGAGTCTGGAAAAGTATGCAATTTTGAAATGGAAAATGTGTAGGATCCCTGTAAAATGACTTCAAAAATCACCTTTATTTTTATAGCTTTATTTATACATATATAATAAAGCAGATTGTTTCAAGGCAGCTTCACACTGATAAAATGTGGACGACCAAACCAGTCTTAAGTAGCACGGGTATATTTGTAGCAATAGCCAAAAATACATTGTATGGGTCAAAATATTTCTTTAATGCCAAAAATCATTAGAATATTAAGTAAAGATCATTTCCTACCGTAAATATATCAAAACTTAATTTTTGATTAGTAATATGCATTCCGAAAAACTTAATTTGGACAACTTTAAAGGCAATTTTTCTCTGTATTTTGATTTTGTTTGCACCCTCAGATTCTAGATTTTCAAATAGTTGTATTTCAGCCAAATATTGTCCTATCCTAAACCATACATCAATAGAAAGCTCATTTATTCAGCTTTTAGATAATACTTAAATACTTAAAACTCAATTACAAAATTGACCCTTATGACTGGTTTTATGGTCCTGGATCACAAATAACAGAAACAAAAATACCAGTATGCTGCAAAATTCGTAATTATGAAAAACATTGAATTTCATCTAGATGAAGTCATTATTCAGATCAATTCATTTCAAGTTTTGTTCTTATTTGTAGGTGCAATTCAATAATGTTACAGAATAGTGTCTTTTAGACGTGTTTTTTTTTTTCTCACTTCCAAAATTGAATGTTATTGACAGAACTCAATCTCTTCCAGGAAGCACCGGATCGTCTCCCTGTAGTCCTGATGTTTTTAACTTCTACACCTACCTCCGCACACACCCGCTGCTGCTTCGCCGTCACTTCGGCTCCTCTGATAAAGCTAAAGTGGGTCTGACTGCTGAAGGCCGTGCTGTCGATTCCATCAGCCTCACAGAGCGGAGGCTCTTCTTCACCGCCGCTTACGCTCACTTACAGGCCGGCTGTCCCATGCTGGCTTTAGAAGTGCTCTCCAAAATGCCAAAGGTGGTGAAGCGCTCGAAGCCGTGCGAGAATCCGTCCACGTCGTTGAGTGAGCACAAGGACCAGGCCTCGGCTCTGGACTGGTCTCAGCCGGTTCTCAACGGTTTGGAGTCTGTGTCCTCGCTCTCATCTCCTAGAGAGGACAGTCAGTCGGATTCGGTGCTCAGTTTTGACTGGAGTCAGCCGTCCGTCACCTTGCAGGACGAGCCTCTGGAGCTCAAGTGGGACAGCGACAAAGACGAATCGGACGAAGAAGAATCAGGCCTGGCGATGAAGACCATCCATCCGGAGAAAGACGGTGGCGGTCCCGAAGTGACGTCCACCCCCTCGGATTATGTCACAGACGATTCGCCCGCCCTGACCGAGGACATCCTCGCCGCCCAGCTGAAGTTCAGCTCCTGCCTGAAGATCCTCACCACGGAGTTACGGACGCTCTCCACGGGCTACGAGCTGGACGGAGGGAAGCTGCGCCATCAGTTGTGTCACTGGCTGGAGCGTGCCGTGGCGGCACTGCAAAGATGCTGCGGATACAACCCATTTCTCCAGCACCTGCCTGAAGGCATCTCGGCCGACTTGAGCCAGGTGGAGGATCTGGAGGAGCAGGGCGCGGCGGAGCAGGCCAGAGAGCTGCAGCACCGGCGCAGACTGTGGCTGAAGAGGAACCAGCCTTTGCTGCGCATCTTCTTGAGTTACTGCAGCCTGCACGGATCTCACGGAGGAGGACTGGCCTCTGTCAGGATGGAGCTCATTCTTCTGCTGCAGGAGTCTCAGCAGGTAACACACGTGATTTAGGACATCACTTTTTGGTCCACAAGATGCCACACTCTTAAAAATAAAGGTTCTTTATGTAAAAAGCTTATGTGGTAGAATAAAACATAAAATATCCTGAGGTTGTGTTCAACACAGATATTATTTCAGCCTTTCAGGCAAAAACTCATTTAAAAAACGTGTTGACAACGAGCTGGAAGTGCTAAAATGCAACAAAAATACGTCATTACTGCAGCAATGTATTGGTCACATCTATGGTTCCATGAGCCTTTCCAGTGCACAGAAAGTTGTTGAAAGCAGGGTTTGTACAAGGTGCTTGAGTGCGTGAAATGCTTGAATTTGACTTTTTAAAATTTTAAGGCCTGGAAAACTCTTGAAAATAGCAATATTTCAGAAGAGGTGCTTGAAAAGTGCTTGAATTATTGGAAGACAATGTATCTGTGAAATAAGTCTTTACTTTTTTTAATAAGCACATATCTTGACCTTATGTAGCCACGCTCCTTTTCTGCCTTTAAACATTACAATCCTCATGATCTGTATACTGATAAACTGAACATAACACGTTTCCATCTAACATGTATTTTGAGCTGCAGTGTTTCACCAGTTAGCAGTAATTTGTGTTGGATGTTATCTTTGGAATGGATACATATTTTATTTCAGGTAATGTCATAAAACTAGCGAGCTAACCAGTAGTAGTACTGACAGTGTCGTGTAAACATGGCTGAAGACGCGAAAAATTAAGGAACAAACAAGCTGAATCAATTGAGTGAGTCAACCGCTCCTATTGATTTAAACTCGTGACCTTGATCATTCAATTCAAGTGATTCACTAGCAAAAACCAGATCAAAATAAAAGAGCCATTCGTTTTCGAATTTCGACATTGTTTGTTATGATTTTAAAAAACACTTATAGTGTTGGGTAAAACGGAGCTTTCATATGATTTAGATCGGAGCTTCGTAGCGGTTTCGCGAATCATTTGATGTAGATCGAGGCTTCTGAGCGGGTTCGCAAATCATTTGAGTTAGATCGGAGCTTCGTAGCGGGTTCGCGAATCATTTGATGTAGATCGAGGCTTCAGAGCGGTTTCGCGAATCATTTGATTTAGATCAAGGCTTCAGAGTGGGTTCGTGAATCATTTGAATTAGATCGGAGCTTCGTAGCGGGTTCGGGTTTTTAGTTTTTGTCGACCTTCCAAAAATGCAAAGAAAAACTTTTCTGTTTTGTAGTGCATCACTGTCATGTAAACATGCTATGCATTGTGATGTGTTATGTTGTCTCACAAACGTGTGAACGTTTCTGATCTGGTTTTGAGTGCTGAGCTCAGGAGGCGGTTGCTGTGTTTGGATTTGCTCAGTTCTGGATGCTCTGAGGCTTCAAACAGAATCAATCACACACACACACACACACTGGCTACACCAGTGCATGTTGCTGCTGTGCATTATTTCATCTGAACATGTGAATTATCGATGTGTTTTCTCTCTCCCATCAGGATGGCGGTCTGCAGATCTCCGCTCCCACTCCGCAGCACCTGTCAGTTCCTCTTTTCCTGGCGTGGACCGCCAGCTCCAAAACGGTGGTGGCCAATCCCATAGTGCACCTGACCAACCTCACGCACGACATACTGCACACCATCAACGCTCTGGACGCGCCGCCGCACCCCGATATTGTCAACAACGAGGTGAAGCGCGGCTCATCAGAATGAGATGTCGTAACTATCATGATCCATCCTCTAACACGACTGTCTTCTTTCTGTCTCAGATCTATGTGATGCACACACTGGCGGCCTCTCTCTCCGCCTGCATCTATCAGTGTCTCTGTGACGGACACAGTTACAGGTGGGTGTGACCCCGTGACCTCTGCCCTCATCACTAATTTGCTTCTGTGTTACGGAATGTTTCTCTTCATTTGCTCGTCTTGTAATCGTTCGGTCTGATATGAGCGAGTGACCCATGAATGTGACGTGTGGCATTTGCAGCAGACTCTGCTCAGATGAATGTGGTATTTATGTGAGACCATTTGCACTTTTATTCTCCGTCACGGCAGATTAAACGTGTTTTTATCAGCACTGTATCAGCCCAAACGTGTTGGAACAGAAGCCTGGATGATTAAAGGAATAGCTGGGATTCTGTCTTCATTTATTCTCCCTCATGTCGTCTCAAACCCGTATGGCTTTCTGTATGAATGTTCACGCTGCTCTTCTCTGGACAGTGAATGAATAGAGAGCGAGTGAGATTGAAGAGATGCGGGTTTGTGATGATATGAGGGTCAAAAACCCACATTAGTATGAGCTAAGCCCATATGAAATGAAAATCCAACTTTTTCTAAGTGCATGATATAGATCTTACATAGAACAGTTCATCTGCACACATTTCGTTTTTACTAATGTTTTGAGCTTGTAATGTATAATAAATGTCATGACTCTATCTCCAATCTTTTAGTCCGCCTTAAACTCTTCCCCTGCATTCTAATGTCAGCCCCGCCTCCACTTTTGAGTGCCACGCCCATATCAGTTTTGGCTAAGCAGTTGACCATACGCACATATATATGTGCTATATATAGGTGGAGACTCTTGAGACTCCTCTCCTGCCTCGTTCTTATCAGAAACGGAGAAAAATAATAACTTCACATTCAGCTTCATATTATTTAACAACATATAAAGAGCCTGGTAATCCCAGGAGAGTACCTAGACACGTAGTTGTACATTTAAATGCTGGCAGCTAAACACTATCATAACTGTTTAGGCTAACGTTAGCTAATTAAGGGTGCTGCTCTTCAACAACATCTTAATAGTATTCTCGATAATCAATAACTTTCCTTCATAGTCATGAACATAGTTTTTAAAATATTGTAATGTTTTAAAGCCTTTATTATTTTTCAACTCTACAGCTGTGCAGTAAAATTCACTTCAAAGATTTACTTTTCATTCATAAAGACGAGAAATGTCTTTTCACAGAAAACAACAATTTTTTTAAGATGAAAATGTTATGAAATTACCCTTAAAACAAGAAGATGGCAGCAGAGGTTCAGTTATTGGCTGCAGCTGTCATTTCAAATTAAATAAGTTGAATATTAATGGTATAAGAATGAAATAATGCATTCAATATGAGTCAGTATGAATTTGAAATATTTTATATTTAATTTAATAACTACATCTTTAAAGATTTATCTTGAACTGTAAAAGCTGTTAAATAGCCTATATTTAACCAACACAAACTTGTTACTGCTGTAGTTTTCTTACTCAGAATTTAGTCTGAATCATTTAAAGGAGAAGTCCACTTCCAGAACAACAGTTCACAAATAATTTACTCACCCCCTTGTCATCCAAGATGTTCATGTCTTTCTGTCTTCAGTTGTGAAGAAATTGTTTTTTGAGGAAAGCATTTTAGAATTTTTCTCTATGTAATGGACTTCATTGTTGCCCCGATTTTGAACTTCCAAAATGTAGTTTAATTGCAGCTTCAAAGGGCTCTAAACGATCCCAGCCGAGGAAGAAGGGTCTTATCTAGTGAAACAATCGGTTATTTTTTTTCGAATTTTTTTTTTTTTTAATACTTTTTAAGCACAAAAGCTAGTGTAGCACAAGCTCTGGGATGCGCGTTCACGACGCTACGTACTACTGAATCACATCGAAAGGTCACGCGGAACTACAGACCCAGTGTTTACAAAGCGAACGTACACAGACGCTGTTTACAAACTAAAAGGTACAACGATGTCCTCTCAAGTTGTAGGAGAAAATAAGATGGAGTTTTTCGCCATACTCGGTACACAGACGATGAACTTACACGTGATTCGTAGTAGTGATGGGAAGTTTTCGAGTCATCACGTGACAGCCCCATGAGATGGACGAACAACTCAAAACCTGAAGACTCAGGTGAACTAATTCCAGTACAGAACCTAATAGGATGTTGCGCATGCGCCACTGAACGAATCACTCCCCGAGACGGTTCTGGAAGTGGAGTTCTCCTTTAATGCACAGCTCTGTTTTTGACATCGGCTTGGCAGATGTTTCGGGTCACTTATTACTGTCAATCATAGCAATGATTCACGCATATTTAGTGAATTTACTCGCATATTTTTTACACTTGCGTTTGTCATTGTTGAAACGGTATGTATGGACGTTTGGTCCTCTTAGACAAAAAAACTTTTCTTCGAATTTTGAATGGATTATGTAGAGAAAACGAGCAAAGGACACTCCTATTACGGCACAGTACAGTTGGCCGGAAATAACTGAGCTGGCTTGTCTAAAACAAGGTAATCCGTACATATGGTCAATTATCCTTCCAAAAAACATCATTAGTGTTAAATGAAAAAAGCATTGAATAGACATTATAAAAAGTATTTAATTAAAAAATGAATATTGAAATATGAAGTGATTTATAAAAAAATGAAATGATACTCTAAATATGAAACTAAAAAGCAAATTTCTCTTAATGAGTAAGTCACTGAGTTGGTCAAACGACTGATTCTTAAATTGTGCAAGTGACTGCTTTTATGAACGAGTCACTGAATCATTGACTCACTCGATTTGTTCAAAACTATGGATTGATTCAGTAATGAATCACCGATGTGTTTTAATCAGAGACGCTGAACAGTTCAGCTGTGACTTTGGAACTATTTTCATTTGCGAAATTAAGCAAAACAGACAATATTGAAATACATTCTGTGTAAATCAATATTACATTTGCAGTCGTGCAGATATTGTGGAAAAAACAGCACTGAGATTTTAAATGATTTTGTCATAATAATGGCACCAAATTAACGCTGTAATTCCAATATGTATGTTTTTCCTCAGCCATGTGAATCCGTTCACGGGCATCACCTACCAGAGCGTCCTGCTTACCCATCAGCCCCCGGTGAGGAGCATCAGTATGGAGGAGGCCGTCCTGCCCAACACCTCTCCCGCGCAGTGGCCTGGTAAAGCACTGTGACCTTTGAATGACCTCTGACCTCACAATCAGACTCCAGACTCAACTGTGTCTCTCTATCCAGGTGTGAGCGTCTTGATGCGGCTGCTGAGCGCGTCCGGAGAGGAGAACCAACCGGGCCTCCCTGTGCTTCTGTGTGAGATCCTGACCGCCGTCTTCCTCAGCCTGTTCGTCCATGGTCTGGCCACTCACTCCACCCACGAACTCTTCCGCATTGTCGCTCACCCGCTCAACAGCAAGCTGTGGGTGGCCGTATTCGGCGGTGGAGCGCGTGTTCATGTGCCGGAGAAACCCAGCTCACCCACAGGTTCTGCTCTCCTCATGCTGCTGTTTGTCTGCTAGTTTAACTAGTCTTACCTCATGTGTCTGCATACTATGACCTGCTCATAATAAGTCTACTGAGATATTATAGTTGACTTCCAGTGTTCCTGTAAAAGGTAGCGGTGTAATATATAGCGAAAAGCTGGTGAAGACTGGTGCAGTTAATACACATGCACAGTCAAACAAAACATCCATTCTCAAACTTCTTAGTCATCCAAACCCCTTTGAGCTAAAATATTATTCCTCTGAAAAGTTAATATTTAAATAATTTGAAATATTATTATTTTATTATTATTATATTAACATTATTGAAATTTGATATCAGTTAATGGTCATATGACATGCAGATAAACAAATGTAACATTTAATCTTTTTTTTTTATTATATTTTATTTTAAAGTTTTACATTTTTGATTTTTACCATTTTATTTATTTATATTTATTAATTTATTATTTAATTCTATTTAATAAGTGTTTTATTTTTTTAAGTATTTATTTCAATTTTATATTTTTATCATGTAATTTCTTTTAAAAGAAATTAAAAACTTTTTTCAGTTTGACTTTTTATGATTTAATTTATTTTTGAAAAGTGTTTTATTTAGATTTTTTAATTATGCGTTTCATTTTTGCATTCTATCATTTTTTTTTAATAAGTATTTTATTTAGATTTGTAGGATTATTTCAGTTGGACTTTATGATTTTATTTTTCAAAAAGTGTTTCGTTTTAGTTTTTTTTTTAATTATGCATTTCATTTTTGGATTTTATTATGTAATTCCTTTTAATATGTGTTTTATTTAAATGATGTAGAAGATTATGTAGAATTGTTTCAGGTTGACTTATGATTTTATTTATTTTTTAGAAGTCTTTTATTTAGATTTTTTTTAAAAAAAATGATACATTTCATTTTTGCATTTTTATGGTTTAATTTTTAATAAGTGATTTATTTTGATTTTATATTAAATTGTTTATTATTTTACATTTTTTGGATTTAATTGAGTGTATGTATTTATTTATTTATTTATTTATGTGTATTTTATGTATTTTAATTTTAAATTTTGATTACTTATTAGCATTTTCTTAATTCAAATTATGCCGTGTGTGGTACAGTATTCAGCTCCAGAGATAATAAAGCCTTCTGTTGTGTTTGAGTGATTTTATGGCATCTTGCTCACTATTTGCTCCTCTTGATTTGTGTGTTAGTGGAGGATGTGGAGCGGAAGCAGCGGCGTTTTCATCTGCGCTCGTCACGCAGTAACTCTAGAGAGGTTCCCGACAGTCCGCTCAGTCCCAGACCCATGGCGATGGAGCCGGAATCATCCGTCTGTAAAGAGCGTTTCGTGCCGCCTGAGCTCAGCATCTGGGATTATTTCATTGCGAAGGTCTTTCTCTTATTCTTTAGCATGGTGTATTTTGATACTGTTGTGTTTGTGAACTCATTTGTTTGTCCTGCTGTGAAGCCGTACCTGCCTTCGTCCGCCAGCCGAGTGGAGTACGACTCTGAGGAGAGCCAGGGCAGTGAGGACGAGGAGGATGATGAAGATGAGGATGATGAAGATTCCTTTGATCCCAATTCTCCGCTAGCAGAACATTCCAACAATAACTCATACAGGTGAGCCGTGAGTCAGGGATGAGCTGCACCTGTGCTGTGATGATGACTATGATGATGATGATTATGATAATGTTCCCATGCAGCTGGTGTCTGATGCGTTTGGCCATGGTGCAGATGGTGCTCTTCAACCTCAAGACCTTCTACCCGATGGCAGGTCACGACCTCTTAGGTAACGAGGCATTACTACTGCAGCTCACATATGATGTATGTGTGTAGCGTGTAACGTGTGTGTTTGTGTCAGATCTGCCCGTGTGTTCGCCGCTCTGTCATGCCGCTCTCAAGACGCTTCAGCGATGGGAGCAGCTGCTGCTCAAGAGGCTGGAGATTTTCGGAGGTCCTCCGTCAAAGTTCATCTGCACGCAGCTACTGGATGAGAGTGTGTCGTCGGGTCCGGCTCTGCTAAGGCACAAGGCCCTGTTTGAGCCCTCCAACACACCCTTCAGGTACAGCATACTCATCACATGCGCTTAAGCAACCAGAAATACTTGCCTGAAACTGCAGTTTTTGGTTTTGTAGGGCGGAAATCATTGACTGAAACACTTTTAATTGGTCTTTTTCTGATGATGTGTTTTTATTTCTTATTTTTAATCAATACTGATACTTCTTACATCTCAATGTCTTTCAGTCTGTGGGGTTTTCTGTTATTGTGTGAACTTCACTAACCATTATTCGTAGCTCCTGTCATCCAGTAATATTTGTTAATTTTGATATGAAACAAATTTTCAGCTTTCAAATTCTGTAGATATTTACAGGAAATTCAAACAGTAAATGTGTTTTTGTGGCTCTTTAATGTGTGCTGACATATGGCTGTAGTAAACTGGTTGTCTTTTCCTCTTTACTGCTTGTTGTGGCACCAATAAATCTGTCAAGAAAGCAAACTTTTATTACAGCACTGTTTAAATGTTTATGTTTTGACTGGTGATGTACAGAAATGACATTTCTGGGCTGAAACTGAAAATTCAGGATACACTAGGCCAAAAATTGAAAAAAACAACCTTTTTTAAACTTATTATCAAATACTTTTTT
>JAHKKF010534901.1:0-14021 GCA_019740295.1 Labeo calbasu
TATTTACATTATATAAATTATATGTAAAAATATGTAAATACACATACATTCTTAAATGAAAAAAGAAAATATATATATATTTTTTTTTTTCATTTACGTATGTGTGTGTATTTATATATACATAATTCATATACACAGTACACACGCATATTGTGTGTAAACTTTTATTTTGCATGTCGTTTGACAGCCCTAATATTTTTTTTTATAATAGCAATACTCTGTTTATCTTTCCCCGATATTCTGTTCCCCCCTCCCTCTTAGATTTTAGGGTAAAATATGACTTCAATTTTTGTAAAATTTACTAACTAAATAAATAAATGTGTGAATGAATGAATGAATGAATGAATTAATTAATTAATTAACAAACAAATAAACAAACAATTAATTCTTTACTTTCTCAAATTCAGTCAAGTTTATGAATTGTACTGTAGCATTTTCCACTCAATGTGTTTGTAGAAGGGTTTCACATTCTCGTGCTCTTTGGGGACAGTTGCTCGCTCACGCACATCTAACAACATGTCAGCAAACATTTCAGCAACTCGTAGACGTTTGTTTTTAATCACCGCATGTCATTCTTTCCATCCCTCCGAGTTCTCACCTTTCTGCTGGTCTCCTGTCATGCTGTAGCGTGGGTAGCCAGGCAGCGATCTCTGAGGTCCCAGGAGCAGCCCATCTTTAACCCACTGCACGGCCCCCGAGGCCCTCAGCACTTCACACTTCAGCAGAGCTGTGGCCCCCGCCCTGACCGTCACATTACGTGGTTCTGTCTTGAACGCCTGCTGCCCACACACACCTACAAAAAGAGGAAGACAACAGAAGGAAATGGGAGAGCTGATGCGAGTCAAGGTTAGGATGGGGAAATCTTTCATTAGCAACACAAACTTCTACTGCCGAAGGCTGCAAACATATTTGGAGAGACTAACTAACTAAAAGTAGAAGTGCTACTAACTTTACAGTACCCTTTTCATTAGATAGAGAACTTTCCAAGGCCATGTTGCTGTTTTTAATGTCACACTGACAAAGTAGATGCCATTTTTTATTCCACTGAGCTGGTCCTCTCTCTCAAATGTACGCTAGAAAGTCTGATTCATATTAATGAACTGGTTTGATCCTATATGTAGCGATGAAAGAACTGATTCATTTCAGTGCATCAGTTTATCTAATTGGTTCTTTCTCTCATGTATACGTAGCACTGGATAATCTGATTCATTCTATCCGTTGATTCAGACAAAAATGACTCACTGAATCAAGTCCATGCATGTTTTTAAAGTTAAATAATGAGCCAGTACATCATAAAACCACCTTCCAAACAGTGTTTTTGCCTCAGTCTAAACCTCTGTGGAAAGATGGAAAGCCAATAGTAATTATTATTTATCCGCTATAAGGAAATAATGAGAAGAATAACAACGTGAAGTAAACGGTAAAACTGTTTGCACTACAAACCAGTGTGTTCATAATTAAGATAATACATTAAAATAATATGATTAAGACATACCAATTTGCAATATAAAAGAACCAAAATAAGCTGTTTTGTACAGCTAAAAATAGCTGGATGTGTATAAGGCCTGTAAAATTTACAATTTTTGTGAATAAAATTTATAAAATAAAAATGTTCTCTTATGGAAAAAATAAGGTGGATACTATATGCAGTAGATTCTTGAAGACACAACAGGTGAACCTCAAAACAAAAAGTTTCCAAGCAAAAAAGAAACTAAAAGCACCCATAATAAAACACGAATCAACATAGTTTGCATATAACCATTACACATTTGTTGTGCAATGACTAGGTGCAAAAAGCAATGTTTATGTTACCAATCTCTACATCTAAAAATATTTCTACTTGCCTAGAATTAGACTTCTTCCAACATTTTTGATAATAAATATCAAGCGATCATTGCGTCATCGCTGCCAAACGTTTGTGATGTCATTTTAAAACAACCGATTTCAACAAGTCAAGTAAACATTATTTATATCCACCTTATTCTACATTTAACATGAAAGTAAGCCTACAGGCGAGCAACTTCCGATTCATTAGCAGCTATATGGAAATAACGAGAAGAATAACAATGTGAAGTAAATAGTAAAATTGATTGCACTACAAACCAGTGTGTTCATAATTAAGATACACCAATTTGCAATATCAAGCAGCAAAACCAGCTGTTTTGTACAGCTAAAAATAGTTGGACATGGAAGAGACCAGAAGCCAGACCCATAAAATTTACAAATGGCTGCGTCCACTCTTACGAGAAAAAATTATAGGCCTAGTGCTTTATACAGCTTGTTTCAAAGCAGATTTATAGGGATAAACAGGAAAATCATAATTGAATGAAGCAAACTTAAAACAAAAACAGGTCAACGCAACAACGGCATATAAGCTACTTACCTACTCTTAAGACATATTATCTGGATATCTTTATTTTTTCATTATTAGGAGAGTTTTGGTGCTGTTAGTGACAATCGCACTTATCCATGAAACGATGAATTATTGACAATCGAGATTCGTCCGTGCAGAAGCACAACTCGCGTAATTACCAAAACAATGATTCTATGCGAGTACCTTACAGTTTTGCGCATCAACCACTAGAGGGCATCACATAGTGTAGCTTAAATAACTAATTATTTAATTAAAAACTTAATAATATAAATTATTTCGCAATGTCTGTTTACACTAGGTGCAAATAGCCTGCCTTGTTGGCAGAGGCCATTTATACTAACTCTGATTGGAGTAGTCAACACTACAAAAGACGGCTGTCAAACATCACCTCCAGTGGTGTAGATGGTAAAGCACATACTGTAGTCTTTTTGACGCAATCAACGGTTAAGGCTTAGAAGGCATGAAATGAATTGTTCTACCAATTGGATTGTTTTTTTGTAACGTCTACACCTACCCCAACCCTAAACTTAGCCCTTACTATAATACAAAAACTGTATTATTGTTGTACAGTGTGACAAAAATAACGTCAGATTGATGTGCGCATGGCCAGTAGCTAGAGCTGTATCCCTTCTAGCCTTAACCGTAATCAACCCTAATTCAAATCTGCCTTTTGCTGAAATTTCTATGTCTCATTTCTTATCATATCACATCGAAAAGGCATTTATTTTCAATAAAAACGATGGAAAAAATCAAAAAGATGAAAAGAAGGTATCGGGTATGGTTAGGGCAGGTGTAGGAAGAGTTTATTGTCCCAATAATGTGGCATCCATTTAATCATTTGAATTAAAATTATAATTCACACTCAATACATTATTACCGCATACTGTTTTGTAATGTACCACAACACCAAAGTGCAGATAATTGCCACGATTTGCAAGTAGTAGTAGAAATCGCAGAAAATCCTGCTATTTTATCATAGTGTAAATAGAATACATAGCTATTTGCACTTAGTGTAAATAGCATCTAATTGCTCTTTACATTTTAGTATATTTACATGTATGATGATGTCATCATATCCATGATCACCACAATTAAAATAATTTAAAAATATGCATGCAAAACTGGCTTGAATTAGTAGGGCAATTCAAATCTTAAGATTTCAGGGCCAGGAATAATTCAGATTGAGTTAACAGCTCTCATTATCCAAGTGGGATCCAAACAGAGCTCAGACATTTCTCTTCTTTAATTATTCTCTGCCATTGTGCCGAAGGTCAACAACTGTGGTAAGAGATTTTTTTTCTCTGAATGTTTGAAATGGCAAAGATAATTAAATGTCCTTCAAGCTCCCATCTTTTAAAAACTTTGCGTGGCCTGGTAGTTATCATATGTATTCTTGAGCTGTGGTGCTCGTGCAGGCGAAGTGAGTTCAATCTCTGCACACAATATGGTTAAACAGTTTAACGGTTCTTTCTCTCATACACTGAAAAATTTAATTCACTCAAGTGAATCAGTTCATTGAGATGATTAATGTACATTTCTGAAAGTAAGAAGTCCATGATTTGTTTTTGGGGTTTTTTTGGTTAAACTGTGGTAAATGCCATAAAAATACAATTTTCATTAAAAATCCTACTGTTATTTATATATCCCACATTTTTTCTAAATAGTCTACAATTTCCTAGCTGGTTTATGAAAATGTGAACAACAAGCAACATAATAAGACTTCAGAATGGTATAATGCTTTCGTAAATTATTTTTTTCAGATTTTTATTTGAAACATCCATCACTCATGTATTTCACCAATAGTCAAGTCATATTTCTGTGGCTGTATGTTCTAAAAGTTTTAAAGTAAATTTAAAAAATGAATTTCAGTTGTTACTAAACACTGAAATACAATTAGGCATATTAGCTGTCATTTCTCTTCATTAAGATAACAACTTTTGCATAATGAGACACATTTAACCTCTTTTTTCTTTTATAACCACTGTCCAATATTCACACAGAAGAGGCAAATGAGAGTACAAAATAACTTTAGCAAATAAATAAAATGGATTTTGCTCAGTAGTTCTGCATTAGATTATAATTTTGTTTAGCGTAAATTATGTTAATGCTTTACATAAGATTGTCACATATGGATGCCGACGACACGATTTCCCCATTGAAGGAAAATGTGCCTCCCACCATGATGCTGTACTTAAGCATTGCTGTGCTGTTCCTCATCTCTGTGTATGTTTTATTGACGACAGATTGGAGCCAATTCAGCTCTGCAAATGAGTCAATAAAGTAATTACAGAGAATTAAATCTCTCCTCAGTGAGAAGGAGAGCAGGGAAAATGAAGGTATGAAGAGATCTCAAATCCCCTTGCTGTTTTCTCAGCTGTCAATACACCTACGGCTAATATCCACCCAGAAGAATGATGACTGGGCTACAAAAAGACGCCTATTTCCTCACCACTTGGGCTGTGGCATTATGATTTGTGTGACACCCATCTGCTGATCATTCTTTCCAATGGAGTCGGCTTGTACCTGTCATAAATATGATTTAACGGGACATAACACTGACGATGACTCTCCGACGACCCCGTTGTGTAACATCAGGAATGCAATTGTGGAAACTCTGTGTGGGAGATCCTACCTAATTAAAAGAATGTGACATTCAATAGCGGTTTGAGATTTAAAGGCACAGTGCAACCCAAAAATGTGTTTTTTTTTTACACCACTATCAGTGAATAACAACTTGCTGGGACAGTTCTCCCAAAAAATCGGTCATCACTTAGTCACCTCATTAAAAATCTGTATGACTTTATTTGTCATAAATAAAATATATTTAAAGCAAATGGAGTCCAAACAACATTTGACTCCACTGAAAAGCTATCATATGGTTTCAGATATCCACCTTCTTCTTTAACGCGGAAGTAAGCATATGGGTGAGACTTCTGGTTCATTATCCACTATAGGGAAATAATGAGAATAATCACAACGTGCAGTAAATGGTAAAACTGATCTGAGGTAAGACACTCAAGTTAATCAACTATCGCGTCACACCGACAGGCATCTGATTTGAAAAAGGGGATACTATTTTTACAGATGAATTAAAAACCACTGCATGGATTTTTATCATTATGGGGTAGATTTTTAGCAGACGATTTTGAAGTTGGAGGAGAAAATGAGATTTTTCACCCTACCTTACCTTTTTGAACCAGAGTACACAGATGAAGAATTAACTTTGCGTGAGCTTTCCAACATGATTACATAATGCGCAAAGTCATAGACGTGCACTACATTATGAGCTTTTGTGGTTAAAAAGTATATACATTTTATGTTTTTTAGAAAGTGACAGATCGTTTTGGTAGATAAGACCATTATTCCTCTGCTGGGATTGTGTAAAGCCCTTTGAAGCTGCATTGAAACTGCAGTTTGGACCTTCAACCCACTGATCCCCATTGAAGTCCACTATAAGGAGAAAAATCCTGGAATGTTTTCCTCAAAAGCCTTAAAGGAGAAGTCCACTTCCAGAACAAAAATTTACAGATAATGTACTCACCCCCTTGTCATCCAAGACGTTCATATCTTTTTTCTTCAGCCGTAAAGAAATTATGTTTTTTGAGTTAAACATTTCAGGATATTTCTCCATATAATGGACTGCTATGGTGCCCTGATTTTCAACTTTCAAAATGCAGTTTAAATGCAGCTTCAACGATCCCAAATGCGGTTGTAAACGATCCCAGCCGAGGAAGAAGGGTCTTATCTAGCGAAACAATCGGTTATTAATCTTAATCGGCTCTCCCTGAATTCTGTGTATTCTGGTTCAAGACAGTTAGGGTATGTTGAAAAACTCCAATCGTATTTTCACCCTCAACTTCAAAAATCATTTCAAAATCATCCTACATTGCTGTAGAAGTACCGACCCAGTCTTTGAAAAGTGAACATGCAAAGAAGATTAAACACCCTCAACAACAACAAAAAAAAAAGGTAAAACAGCAATATAAGAGGATTTTGAAGTTGAGGGAGAACATGAGTTGGGAGTTTTTCGACATACCCTAACTGTCATGAACCAGAAAAAAAAAGTTCAGGCAGAGTAAGACAAGACGAGCAAGACAAGACGAGCGTTTGACATTAAAAAGTATATAAATTGTATCATTTTTATGAAAACTGCATTTACAACTGCATTTGGGAAGTTCAAAATTGGGGCACCATACCAGGCCGTTATATGGAGAAAAATCCTGAAATGTTTTCCTCAAAAAACATAATTTCTTTATGGCTGAAGAAAGAAATACATGAACATCTTGGATGACAAGGGGTGAGTACATTATCTGTCAATTTTTGTTCTGGAAGTGGACTTCTTTAATTTCTTTTCGACTGAAGAAAGAAAGACATGAACATCTTTGTCCATTTGTATTCTGGAAGTAAACTAATCCTTTAACAGTGTAAAAAGAAAGGTTCCTTTTTGGAACCTTTATTTTTAGGGTGAATGGTGGAGTTTTGTTGGCCTTTACCATTCAGTGAACCATTTCCATTGCATACAAGGTTCTTAATGGTGGAAAAAGGTTCAGAATAGTAAAATGTTTTTCAAACAAACAAACAAATGCTCCTTTCAAACACTGTTTACTGAAAGGTTCTTTGTGGAACCCAAAATGTTTTTACAGCATTGTTGCTTTACTCATTTTTAAGTTGGTGTTTTTGTTGCCTTTTTTGCAACTTGACAACAGATGTATGACAAGAGTGGCCTTCATTTTTGGATGAGCTCTTTCTTTAATCTGATACACACTAGCTAGCAGGCGTTTGCTCTTTTTTGTAAGCCCTAGACGTACTCGGTATGAAGTCGGCATTAGACTTTTATCAAGCTCCTCTGATCCGATCGTGGCTCCAGCCAGCCTTCAAAGACCTCTTAGAGACCATGATTACTCGGACACTCTTTAGTGTGAAAAAGCAAATGTAGCGCACACAAAAGGGTCAGCTATTTTAGGACGCATTTTCTTGAAAGGCCGCTCCCGAGAGCACGGCCGAGACTTTTCAAAACCCCGGCACCTCTTTTGAGCCAACGACAAATATCCAGTGCATCTGGGCACACTCGAATGCTCTCAGAAGCCCGAACGACAGAAGCTGCAACTTCACATCAAGGCTGCATCAGTCACCTCACGTCAAACTTGAAGGGCACGATTGGACACAAGCGACAAGCCGAAAAACACATTAGCATAATGTTTACATAAATGAATACGTAAACACAGCGGCAAGATAATCAGCATGGCACATTTAAATGCTGCAGCCAGCCGTACTTGCGCGCTCCCTTCCCTTCAGCTGCCTGAGAAGCAGCGATAGGAGAGGAAAGACATGTCAAACACGCAGCCCGGTCTGATTCCGACGCCTGATGCCGAGCGTTGACGTCTTATTTGAACAAGATAATGACATAGGATTAAGCTGCAGCGTAGAATCTGACTTTTAGTCTATAGCGGGCGACGCTAAACTACAGCTCCGGAAC
This sequence comes from Labeo calbasu, assembly GCA_019740295.1. Lineage (NCBI taxonomy): Eukaryota > Metazoa > Chordata > Actinopteri > Cypriniformes > Cyprinidae > Labeo > Labeo calbasu. Next base: position 7,851 of record JAHKKF010534901.1, read on the forward strand.
AGAAAGTATCAACGCTAATGCGATGTACAACAATGCATTATTCTGCTCCTTTTGTAGTCTAAATAAACACGACTCTGATATTTTAATCACAACCCGCGTGCGTTCCATTCAAGGACTCAAAGGAGAAGGAATTTCAAAGTCTGGATCAAAGAAAAAAACATTTTTTCTTTGATTCAGCAGGGAACGGTCGCTTTAGATTGGCGGTTGACTCATAACTACAAAGTTATGCATAAACATAAACGCACGAGGTGCTTCAACACAACAATTTGAATGCTCACGGCCTTGATTGGTCAGATCAGTGATTTGCAAAAGTGCGCGCCGGAGATTTCTTTTCCTACATGTTATATTCAGACATAATTAAAGTACAAGCAATGTCTCATATTTCACATACTGCAATCTCATGCAATCACCTTCCCTATAAAGCGTGTTGTGCATTGCATAATGTATGAAAAGGTTGCAATTACAAGCAAATAATTGGATTTCTAATTATATTTACAAAGGAAACACTGACACCTTTTTTATAAACAATGTGTTTGTGGTTTTCAATACGCAGAGGTGCTTTCAGCAGGTTTCAGCTGTGAAACCAAGCACGATGCGAAGTTTTTAGTGACAAGCAATTTGTCATTTACACATACTACATGTGTTAATCGCTGGGAGACACAACAATCAAGGCCTGTTAGAAGTTGTGAGGTGGAATTTCAGACCAATAAGATTCAGTGGGCAGGGCACAATTATTTATCATTAGTGTTTGTATATAGCAATTATATACAATTTTAAATTATATACAATTATTTTTTATTTAGTTTTTTATAGTTCTTATTAGAAAAATGTTATGTATAAATTTATTACATATGTGACCCTGGACCACAAAACCAGTCATAAGGGTCAATTTTTCGAAAGCTGAATAGACAAGTTTTCCATTAATATATTGTTAGGCTAGGACAATATTTGGCCGAGATACGACTATTTGAATATATGGAATCTGATGGTGCAAAAAAATCAAAATATTGAGAAAGTCACCTTTAATGTTGTCCAAATTAAGCTCTAATTAATGCATATTACTAATCAAAAATTAAGTTTTAATATATTTACAGTAGGAATTTTACGAAATATCTTCATGAAACATGATCTTTGCTTAATTTCCTAATGATTTTTGGCATAAAAGAAAAATCAATAATTTTGACCCATGCAATGTATTTTTGGCTATTGCTACAAATCTACCCCAGCGACTTAAGACTAGTTTTGTGGTCCAAGGTCACATATACATAACATTTTTCTATATATAATATATTTATGCATGTGTGTATTTGTGTGTGTTTGTATTCACAAAAACCTTTATTTTGGATGCGATTAATCGCGATTAATCGTTGCCCAGCGCTTTTATTTTTCATGTTAAATAATTTTTATTTTATTTTATTTTATTTTATTTTATTTTATTTTATTTTATTTTATTTTATTTAATTTTATTTTATTATTTTATTTTATTTTATTTTATTTTATTTTAGCACATCACGTAAATGAGAAATGCTGCCTTGAAAACTAGCGGAAATAATTTAAAAATAAATTATTATTCTACCATTATCCAATAGTTTTAGCTTTAGTTAACTGGCACTTGTTAAAAGTATTTAATAAAAATATTTTCTGCCTGCACTATTTTTAATGTCCATTAGGTTGAGATGATGTATTTGTGGTGTTTATTTGATTATTTGTATCTTTTCTCTAATATATATTCTCTAATATATCTAATACATTATGTCTTTCTTCTATTATTGCATTTTGTTGTATAGATTTTACTTTTATTGTATTTATTTTTTTATTTATATTACACAGTGCTTTATAAACAGTGTTTTATAAATACATTCTGGTTTGATTTTTAATTTGAAACCAATTTTAATTATTTTTTTATTAATTTATAACATTTTAACTGAAATGAACACCTTCATTAATAAAAAGCTAGTTTAATAATTAACTAAACATTTTCTATTTTTCCTACTGTATCACAGGAAGCCTTTATTTATCCTTAAAAAAATTACTATTAATTATTATAATACACAAGATGCAGCTATACACACACAGATGCAAAAATGATTGACTTTCACGATAAAAGACTATAAAAAATGCTACAGTAAAAACCTATTAATTAGTAAACGGTGAGTTTCCTTACTATATACAGTAAAAAAACGCAGTGGACATTGCAATTTTACAGTAAAATACAGTTTTTGGAAGTAAAAATAAATGTATAATTTACATTGAGGAAAAAAAATACATTTAAATTCCCAGAATTCCCTGTGTTACATTTCACACTTGATGTTTTTTCATTGAAATAACTACGTTTCTTATCAATATTTTTATGCCAGTTATGTTAATTAGGGTTGTATGTTACATCTAAGGCTATTAAATAATGTTTATTGCATTATTTTAGCATCGTGTGTGTTAGTTACCATGATTGTGCACCCTCCATATATATTAGTATTTTCTTTCTTAGCTTGTGAAAAAGCTGTTTGTGATGAGCTTTGGTGGTGACTTTCTTATTACAACCTGCTTTTGGTGGTTATCAGTGTATTACAATGGTACTAAACAGAATTTAGTACTTCAATAGGTTGTTATAATAACATTATAATAATTAATAAAATACTTTTTTTAAATGTAAATGTAAATTCTTTTTTTTACTGTAAATTTGACAGGCCTTTTTTTTTTTTTTTTTTTTTTTTTTTACAGTGCATTGCACATAAATGCAGAAATTCAGACTACCACAGCGGTTCGTCTACACAGGCAGCGAGCATGTTCCACACAAAGCAGATTATTTCCTTTGGTGCCATGCAACAACATATGCTACCATCCAGTCCAAATTGAGCCTTGGCATACAGTAACCAATTTCATCTCCACTAAACTTGATTGTTGGAGCCTGCTAATATACAGGCAGCACAGTTATTATGAGATAAAAGCTCACAGCAAGATGGTGAAGAGAAAAGGGAGAAAGGCCTGGGATTCTGTGTCAAATGCTTCTCAGACCAAAGAGGATGAAGGCAGGTCGGCGCTCCACGAGGCGTCACGTGGCGTTAAGACGCGCAAATTGTATATATGGAGGCAGAACAGGAAAATGCAACAAGCAATCATTACAGTAAATTGCCTCGGCCATTCTTTCTATTCAGATGCAGTTTTGTCAAGCAGAGCCGAACCGGAGAGGGAGCATTTACCGCATGTAGCTGTGAGAGTGGAAGATGTGAACATTTGCTAGTGGGCCAAATTGGCTAGATATACATTTTGTGTGACACGCAAAATCTACTCAAGGACTGTATTTTACCAGAGCTTCAATGGCCATGACCAGCTCAGCACACAATGATTGGAAATGTGTAAAAGCAACATCAGTGTTATAAAATAAAGATTCCTTATATGTGACCCTGGACCACAAAACCAGTTTTAAGTCGCTGGGGTATATTTGTAGCAACAGCCAAAAATACATTGTGTGGGTCAAAATTATTGATTTTTATTGATGATAAAAACGTAATTTTTGATTAGTAATATGCATTGTTACTTCATTTGTACAAATTTAAAGGTGATTTTCTCAATATTTAGATTTTTTTGCACCCTCAGATTCCATATATTCAAATAGTTGTCTCTCGGCCAAATATTGTTCTATCCTAACATACCATACATCAGTGGAAAGCTTATTTATTCTGCTTTCAGACGATGTATTAATCTCAATTTTGAAAAAATTAACCCTTATGACTGGTTTTGTGGTCCAGGGTCACATATGTCCATTCACAAAAAAATTATTCCTTGAACATATTAATATTAATCTGTGGTTAAATTATTTTATTTTCAACACTATGGACCTGTTTATTTGTTTCTTGTTTTGCCTTATTTGGTCATTTTCCTGTCCTTGTTTAGTGTAATTTATTATCCCATGTACCTGTGTTTCCCTAATTACCCTGTGTATTTAAGTTTCAGTTTGTTCATTCCTCCACGGTTCTACTCATTGTTTACGTGTGTCTGCTCAAGCCTCTGTCTGGATCATCCCTTATGTGTACCTATTAAAAGACGACTGACGTTTATTAATGCTTCCAGCGCATTTCTACAACAGTGTATCGTGACATTTATAATCTTACCTGTATATTATTAAAGTATGTGCTAAGAAAAAAAATTGGTTAATGATTTGTTTATGTTTGTTTGAAAATTTATGTTTGTTTGAAAAGTTACCATTTGAGTATTTCTGTACTTTCGTTTGCATTTCTTCATTTAGCTAAATGTCTTTTTTCGTACAAAGATGCTCATGCTTTGATATAGCATTATATTTATTCATTTAATACGGCACCTTTGGCAGATAATTGTACTGGCGTGTGAAAACTGTTGCAAATGGCAAAGCCGTGGACACGGTAATTGGTATAATGACTCATGGGTTTCATTACACAGTTTAGATTAAATACCTTAGAGTAATTATAGTGTAAATGCATCCATTTAATGAATACAAAATACTTGCGTTTGGCCTTTGCATTTCAAAGCGTACCTCGTAACTCCATCCAAAGAAAAACCCAGGCACTCGAGAGGACGAACGAAAACCAGCAACCCATCTCTTCCAATCACAAAACAAATCTGTGAAAATAAAATCAAAAGGTGCATATGTAAAGACACACACACACATGCACTTAAGAATGTCTAGGATGTTACAATGGCTCGTCTTGATTTTTTTTTTCCTTTTTTACCTTCACAGTCTATTGAAGCACTCGCTTTGAATAAGTTCAAGTTTTGAGAGAGAACCTCAGAAACACTTCAAAGTGAAGCCCACGGAGTGTTTCTATACCGCACGGAAAGAGCTCTCTCGGGTTCACGGCCATTACGCCACGCTTTAGCCTCCTCCAGTACTCCCTATCTCTCTCTCAAAGCCAATAGCGCTTGCATTTCAAGTCAGGTTGCAATCTCTTCAAATTACCAAGCACACTGGAACAAATAATAGTGATTTACTTAATTAAAAACTAAACATTTTCCCATCTAAATAAACAAAAGAAATTGAAAGCGCTGGCTCCTTGAGGCATCTCCCTCGGTCCATTAGTTGCAGTCCAATGGGCTTTGATAGGAATTAACTCACACTCAATTATACTCTGTGCCCGCAAACAGTCCCAGACGCCAAAGCGTGAATGCGCCGACTGCAATCTCCGTGAATGGATGGAGGGCTTTCGGTCGGAGCGTACGCACGCTGTATTTAGGAGTTCTTTAAACATATCCCTTCATTTTCTCTGTCTGTCTTCTTTTTCATCGCACGCGCCCAGAGAGGTTTTCAGCCTTTCATCGGGACTGGGGCACAAGCTTCCGGCATTCCTATAAAACGCATGGGGCCACTTTTATGTTTAATTCTCCTTGGGACTTCGGGAAAAGCATTTTTACATATTCCTGAGAACTATTAGTGGGACTTTTCTGGGTTGAAGAGGTACGTTTTGCATTGTGCCAGCTCAAGCTAAACTGATCATTTCAATTTATGTCAGATTATATAAATGCCTTTAGAAAGGTATCTTAGTTTTGCAGTTTAATTTAATATTTTAATGCTCAAGGTCATGCTACTTCTAAAGAGGATTCGTGATTATCCATCTTTCAAGATATGTTATCATGACAACTCCATAAAAAATATTTCATTACCTTTTTAAATATTTTAATAGTACACTGTCCCTTAAAATTGAAATTTATATATACAGTGTCGTCAAAAAAAGAAAAAAAGAAAAGTGTAATTAATTTGCCTATTCAGCAAGGATGCATTAAACTGATGAAAAGTGACAGTGAATACATTTATAATATTGCAAAGATTTCTTTTTAAAATAAATGATGTTCTTTTGAACTTTCTATTGAGCACAAAATCAGCATATAAAAAAACAAAAAAAAAAACAAGTAAATTAGTAAATAAATTAAAAATATTTCTGAAGGTTTTTAAGTGAATTAAATTTTAAAATAAATTAAGTTATTCTCAATTTTTCAATTGCAGAAATATTTAAAAAATATTACTATATTTTTGATCAAATCAATTCAGACTTGTTGAGCATTACACTTTTCAAAACCAAATATTGTTCCCAAAAATATTAATCATCACAACTATTTTTAACATTTATAATAATAATAATAATAATAATAATAATAATAATAATAATAATAATAATAATAATAATAATAATAATAAAAGTTAAT
>JAHKKF010534902.1:0-42871 GCA_019740295.1 Labeo calbasu
ACAAGTCGCACCACAACAATTTCTCGCACTCACACAAATGCTTCCAAATATATTTTGAGGTCGCGCAGATTAAATTTTGGGAGCATATGCGACCAAAACGGTCGCAATTTCGAGCCCTGCTGTGCTCTGAAGATGAGGTTTGGAACGACATGAGGGTGAGTAATATATGCCAGAATTTTAATTTTTTGGGTGACCTATCCCTTTAAAAAAGGCTAATAAATATTATGAAAATGTATTGCTCACTGCTAGTTCATGTTAGTTAATGTAATAACTAATGTTACCAAATTAAACCTAAATAGTAGTGAACTATCAGAAGATATGAACTTCATTCTCCATGCAGATAAAATAGTAAGGTGAGAGATGTTTGTATTGTTTTAAAATGTTGTATCAGAGGTTTGAAAAATTGAAAGTGTTTGAAAATAGGTCACTGATGATATAAGCATGTGTGTGAAAGAGCTAAAGGGAGACGGAGCATGAAAGTGAGTATTAGAGAAGGTTTGGCTTCAGAGAACGTGTGGACGAAAGTCTGAATTGGTAAGTGTTGGTAATTGGTGTGTGTGTGTGTGTGTGTGTAGGTCCCACTGCTTGCAGTAATCCCCTAAGAAATTGGTTGGTAGAAAAGGAATGGTAGTAGTCTGATATAAGCTTTAAATTAGAGCACACAGTTCACAATGACCTTTCCTTGAAGTATGAGGTTATCATTTTTCATTTCCTCCTGTACAATGGGTCAACTGGGTGACTCACAGGTGATGGTGTCTCAGTGGGTAAGGCCTTTACATTGGTTACCACGGTTCGACCATCCTCTGACCACTGCTATTGTGCAGAGACACCATACTCGAATCTATCTTGGTGTCCCCAAACTTCTCTTCCCCCCAAGACCGGGGTATAGCAGTGCTTTTAATGTCAGGGACGTCGTTAGACCCTTTTTGCTGGGGAACAAACTCGTGTAAACTCCAGTAAAATATTAGGCTACTGATCCTTGTCTGGTGGTGGAGGTCACTGTACACTGACAGAAGAATGATTTTCCTTGACAATATTTTAACAGCTAAGCCATGTGTTTTATTAGCTGTTCAGTAACTGAACTACCAATCCCAAATTTACAAATGAAACACACAAATCGGTCAAATGTGCTCATAGAAAGGTCTAATGTGGTTTATGGTTCTCTTTGTCCACTGCACATGCAGCTTGTGAATGAATGTGCATGTGCTGTAGGAAAAGACAATTAATATCCATGCAATAATATTAAAATATGGAAAAACTTATTGATGGGAGCATGTGCCCGAGTGCTAATGAAAACTAGAAACGTCAGCAGAAGCATTAGAATCATAGTTGTCTTGCATGACCGCACCAAAATATAAAGGAGAGACAGCCAATGAATGTGAAAACAGCAAAGCAACAAAAGGAAATGCAGGAAATAATAAATAAAAGGTAAACAAAAAGAGCATATTATGTGAAACGAAGCAAAACGAATACTAAACACAAATTAAAGAAAAGCAAATAATAGAAGCAAACAAATAAGAGGGAATGAAAGAAAAGAGAAGGCAGCAGGGGAATAAACAAGTGGTCAAAATCTATAAATCTGCAGCCGTTCATTTTCTTATATGAACCGTTTATGCCAGAAATAAAAAGAGGAATTTAATCTCATTCCATGGCGAGCGGGAAACCAGAAATGAAGGAGACAACCCCACAACAAAAACATTTTAGTCTGGTTTCCCCGATAACGCACTTATGATCATCTTAACTAACATTGCGCTTTATTTCACACGTTTCTCAAACAGCATTTAAATTGCTTGTTGTTAAGTAAACATTAAGTGCATTGTCAAGGGTCCTGTTAAGCCCAAAAAACAGGGCTTCCAATCATGTTATCTCGGTAAGACAATGCAAGTTATTAAACATTAATCAATATAATAAAATAAATAATTCTGACTTGTATTTCAGAAATGTTAATACTGAAGCTATCTATCACAACATACAGTTATGCTGCTTTGGTCGGAAATCAGATGCACACCAAGCACGCTGAAGAAGATTTCAAAGACAATCACAGTCACATTCATAGATCATCTGGTTTGAGGTGTAAGTACTGTATAATTGCTACTTCCTATATGCAATATGTGACTGTCATAAAGGTTTATTTTACTGCCTGTCAAGTTAACTAAGATATATTACAGGACAGGCTAAATGTGGGATTATTGTTTAAATAGGTGATGTTTAATAGGACAATTTTTTAAGCTTATATTTTTAATGAGATTGTTTCATTCTTGAATATATTGTACACTGCATTGCAATACTCAAAATTAAATTAAAGGGATAGTTCACCCAAAAATGTAAATCATGTGGTAATTTTCTCAGCCTTAAATAGGGGTGTGCAATATTGACAAAAAAAATGATATCTCAATATTTTCTGGGATCTGCGATTGCGATAATTAGGCAATATTATGTTGATAATGGTTAGAGTATCAGACTTGTAACCTGAAGGTCGTGGGTTCGAGTCTTGGCACCGGCCGAAATTGTAGGTGGGGGGAGTGAATGACTAACGCTCTCTTCCACCCTCAGTACCACAACTGAGGTGCGTTTGAGCAAGACACCAAACCTTGAACTGCTTCAGCTGGTGCTGTGCTCACTACTCACTGCTGTTTGTGTGCACTTGGATGGGTTAAATGCAGAGCGCAAATTCTGATTATGGGTTACCATACTTGGCAACATGTCACAACAATGGCAAAACGCTCATAACTTCTTCATTACGAGTGTTCATTCCTAGGTCCACGAGCTGGGACTCGAATTCAGGACACCTGACACCTACATGTCAGCGCACTGCCCACAAAGCTATCGGCACCAATGTAATTTATCATTTTAAGACAAACAGCACTGTTCTGTGTTCTCGATTTTAACATAATTCACAAATGTGATATTTTCATAAAATCAATATCACATTTGTAATCATGCTGACTTTCGTGTGATATTGATTAACTACATGAAATGTCAATATATACATTTTCTGCCCACATATCTTGAATTATATGATCATTCTAAATGCATTTTAATAGACTGAATCATGCAGTGAAAGAAAGCACTCTAAATGTATATGTGCACTAGTTTAACCTAACTTTCTAGACTTCATCACGTGATGTATGTGTGCATTCTAGGTATGTTTTGTTTGCTTTTCACCCTATACTCGACAATGTCATATCACACATCGTTAAAACAACAATTACGATACTATCGCAGACGGTATATATTGCACACCCCTACCCTCAAACCATCCTAGCTGTATATGATTTTCGTCTTTCAGACGAATACAATCAAATTCATATTTTAAAATGTCCTGGCTCAATTTTTGGTTTAATAATTCAAAAGTAGGTCTTTTACTTAATTCGAATCGTGATATGGACTAGTGTCTGTGAATATTAAAACGCAACAAGACGGTTTAAATATGAATCCATGTTCCGCTCTGCTCTGTATGAATGAATGGCGGAAACACGGCTTTGTTTACCCCCCCCCAAACCTGGAATCCTAGGGGAAACACTGGTCTCTTCTTGGCTATATTGTATATTTTCTTTACAAATCCTCGTTTTGTACTTCTAATTCACGACCGGTGTTTTGTTTTGCTCTCTCCACTTCGTCACTTCCACATTCGTCACTGCATACACCTACGTCCCACAACAGCTAGCGGAAGTTAGAAATTACAATTTATAAAGTTTTAAATATGGATAAGTCTCTTTCACAAATGCATCAATTCATTTCAGAAGGCCTTTATTAACCACCCAGAGCCATGTGGAGTACTTTTTATTATGGATGGATGCACTTTTTTGGACTTCAAAATATCAACACCCATTCACTGCCATTATAAAGCTTGCAAGAGTCAGGACATTTTTAATATAACTTTTAAGAAAATTTTAAGAAAATCACATACACCTAGGATGGCTTGAGAGTGAGTAAATCATGGGGTAACTTTCATTTTCAGGTGCACTATTTAATAGCTTACAGCACCCTTTAATAGCTTATTTTGTGTACTTTGTGTACTTTTTCTCAGAAAACAAGGGAAAAAATCATTTTAACTTACTTACTGTTGTAGACTGATTGATTAATGGACATTTTAGGTACTTAGATAAGGATACTTTTGGGAAATGTGCATTTATATGCTACTAACGTTCTACTTGGTGCTTCTGGGAAAAAAAAAAAGAAAAGAAAGGGAAATGCAGGCCATAAAGCTTCAAAACTTCCCGAAACTAGCTAGGTCAATTCAGGACTCTCAAACAGCAGGATATTTACTGAGACACTTAGTTTTGATTAATCATTGCCTTGTTATAACTCCTTCAGAATCAGCACAAACTTTTCATACTGTAGCTTTAAAACTTTGGGAAGTGCTGCTGTTTAGAAAGAGATGGGTGTAATGAGGCTTGAAGTACATCAGAAGATGCAAATCTGAACAGAACAGCACAAATATAATGCGGTAGCTGTCACTTCATACTGCAAACTGAAGCTGAAACTAAGGTTTGAATGGAGAAATGTTGATGTCGGAAGCCAGAGTGACAAATAAGAATCTGTGCATATTGCCAGTCTAAACAAAACAGACTGTGGCTTACTTACATCCACTATTAATAAGCAGAATAATTACCACTGTGTCCAGAAACTTCAACATTGTTCTAAAAATGTGAAAAACATTACATCCGAAATGACACAAAGTACAGGCTGGACACAGCCCAGACTTCACAAAGTAACAAGACTGGCAATATCCAAGGGACGCAATTGAACACTATAACAGGATAACAAGGGACAATGCCCAAAGTCTAGTATAGTCTGCTTTTTTATTTATTTATTTGTTGCTGCAAGGGATGTGAAACTTGTCAAAACTTTGTTACATAAAAAGAAAATGTTCAAAGAGGTTTACCAGGCAAAAGGGGAATTGGGGGCACATATAAATAAGCAGTAATTGATAACTTGCTCATCTAACACGGATGAAAGACCTCTTAAATTAAAGCTGACATCTTAATTGTCCATTACTTAATAATCTTATCTTGAATAATTCCCATCTCTCCAACAGGCTATTTGGATTTGGCTCTGAAGTTTACCAACTACAACATCATTAAAGTGCTCATAAAAGAGCTGTAAAATGTTCGAATATTAATGGCTGCTTTACCTAATGAGGAACTATCATTTCAATGGAGAGATAAATGAGTTGTGGAGAGCACTGCAATTAGAAGCCAGTCTTCAGGATCTCGTATCAAGCCAGTCTAACGCTGAGCAGGATCCAGTGACCTATGAGAGGCTGTGTGTGTGTGTGTGTGTGTCTACTATTCATACAGTATTCCAGGCAAAGACAAGCACCTGCAGGTTTTTAACACATATCAGGTTGGATTACACTGAAGAGAAGTATAGGTGAGACCAGGGACGATTGTATAGCACTCTTTGCACTAATGCCTGTATCTGATGGTGGGGGATTTAGTGCAATATTTATCTCAAACATTTGTCTGCTATAATTTAATGGTTTTAAAATATACATTTTGACCCTTAACAATGAAAGTTAGCATAACTTAATGTAACGAGTACTGTTGTTATAACCTACCATGCTACGGGGGTAAATTATAATATTGGATAGGGTAGATTGTAACTTAACTAACTTAACTTGGGGTAGATTGTAGATTAAAAAGATTGACATCAGAAACCTTACGACCTCAGCTCACACCTTCTATGAGGTAACTGTCATGGACAATGGTAGTATGAAGGTGTTTTGCAGCTGGAACAAATTTTTCCAGAAAGTTCGCTTTGGCAAGCCATTTTGAACACCCAAAACAAATTTTGGCTGGATTTTGTTCAAAATGACATCACATCAATTTATTCTTCAAATTTTAAGTATAAGTATATTTTAAGGGTTTTTCCTCCCATTAAAAATCATTTTAAAAAAGGCTTAATGGATGAAGACAGTTGAAGTGAAGACATAAAAAGACCAATTTCTGTAAACAGTTTATATACTAAAATAATATTTTAGTTTTTTCTAATGCTTTCTTATGGGAAGAATATGCTTAAGGCCTGGGTATACTTCATATTCCTTTGTGCTAAAAAAATCAAACGGAATATGCTACAGTTCGGGAGTAATTTATGCCCACGTTAGCGGAGCAGGATTATTTTCAGCGATTAAAACCTATACTTTACACTGTTCTTCACATAAAGACATTGTACAGCTTCAGAAGAATCGGAATGCAACGCAGCTGGTTTGTAACACTTTTATACTGCTTTTTTGGTCAGTTTTTTCAATAAATACATGTGACATTTCTTCGCCTTAGAATTATAGGGTTCTATCTGCATTCTGAGCACTTTTGAGATATTGAGCTTCAAAGTTTTTGCATCCCATAGACTTCTGTAGATAGAACCATTTTTGTTTTCTAAAAAAAGGCCTAAAATGTACAAACTTACAAAAGAAACATCACATAATGTAAATAAGTTGTCACCAAATAAGAATATGTGAATAACTCAATTTTGACAAAAATGTCAGATAGAACCTTATCATTATATTATTGCGAATGGGGTAGGTTTAGGTGCTCTAAAATATCTATAAAAGTATAAATGTATATAAAATAGACGCGTGCAATATATACCGGTAGACACAATTAACCGGTAGAAATGTATCAACCGGTAGAGATTTTTGGATTATCGTCTCTATTGCGGTTACATGCTTACGTGACATTGCTGTGCTACGTGGTCACGAAAACATATCGTTTTCATACTGTCCTCTTTATGCAATTCAGATTTGTGTCCATTGTCAGGTTTTCTTTCTTTTTTGGGCTTTTCTGACGACAAGACATAGCAAAACACGCTGTTTGCTAGCTATTGTTTGTTTACGTTCATAGCACCTTCTGTCTAGTTCCGCTGTACCAATGACCGCATGACGGCATGCGATGAATGGTCGGGTAGGATCGTGAAGTCTGACATGCTTCTTGTTCACGACTAGATTTTAGAAGTCAAAATCGCATAATCTGACATAGTGACTGTCATAACAGACAAAAGTAAGTAAGTAGCATGAGTATATTTGTAGCAATAGCCAAAAATACATTGTATGGGTCAAAATGCTAGATTTTTCTTTTATGCCAAAAATCATTAGGATATTAAGTAAAGATCATGTTCCATGAAGATATTTTGTAAATTTCCCACCGTAAATATATCAAAATTTCATATTTGATTAGTAATACGCATGCTAAGAACTTCATTTGGACAACCTTTAAGGCGATTTTCTCAATATTTGGATTTTTTGGCACCCTCAGATTCCAGATTTTCAAATAGGTGTATCTCGGCCAAATATTGTCCTATCCAAACCATACATCAATGGAAAGCTTATTTATTCAGATTTCAGATAATGTATAAATCTCAATTTCGAAAAATTGTTTTGTGGTCCAGGGTCACATATGTGACGAGTTGGGAGAATGTGTTGTTAAATTGTGCTAAATCTGCTCATTCATATGACATCTGTTGTGTTATTTAACCTAATCGCAAATCCAATTATGAAGCACATTGCTCATTCAAAAAGTGGTTAACCTGACAGTGTTACAACCATTCTCATGTTCCCCTACACCCACATACATACAGACACTTCCCGTACCGTTGTCCTTTTGCATAACACTATTCCAAAATACTTTTCTTATTACAGAAGTTCAGACCTGCTGTTCCACAACAATCAGTGTCAGTCCTGACCTTTACACACACGTGCCGCGCAGTGCATGTTACTAAATGTAATACAGAAAGATGAACCTGTAATTGGTTATTTGCTCTTTGTTGACCAGTAATTCCGAAAATCATCTCTGCCTCAGGAAAATATACTTCACTGTCTGAGGACAATGCGCAGAATTCAGTCTCTTTCATTGTCTTGAGGGTTTTTTTCCCCCTCCCCATATTTCCTCTCTCCTTCTCTTCTGGCCGTGTGAGACGGACTTCATCATGTTAGCCTTAATAAACCCAAGTCACCGCCATCTCTCTCTTTTTAGCTGTGCAATAGAGGTGACTCATCCACTGCTCGCTCTGTGCAGATAAGAACACTTGCCTTTTCATTCATGATTTTGACTAAAGGGGAAAACAAGCTTGAAAACAACCCACTGTCTTCACGCTTTCACTACAGTGTGATAAACAGACCAAAAAAGCGGAAGGACAGAACAGATTTAATTATCCGCTATGATAAAAGAAGAAAAGGATGAGAGAAAAGCCCTCCTTTCTGTCCAGACGTTACGTATCCTATTGAGTAAGCTTATCACTGGCCTTATTGCGTAAAAGACGAACATCATTGAGATATTTCTGTACAATTAATGATCAATCCAGACACTATCTGCAGTCTTTTATAAAATATCTGTGTGCAAATTAAAGTAAAAACAGCTAGCACTCCTAGTGCTCTTCAGAGCCTTGTTCAAGCAGCTTGAAGCCGCTGACACACACAAGAACACCTACAGGGTAAATACCTTAGTTGAGATATTAATATTTTCTGACACTCTGCGGTGGACACAAATGTTTCTGCATGAGCGAGAGTGCATTAATATTTAGTGTATGTGTGCCTGTGGAACACACTCCCCTAATGCCATCTCACACTGAGTCCAGCGTTATCACTGCTGCACAATGTACTCAAAATGACATGTTCTTCAAAAACATAACTGAGGCATAGCGTTCTGCCAGCATTATGATTGCAGACAGAAAAAATAAGTCTTTGCTGGAGATCAATGTTTGATGATCAACAATTGCTGCCCCAAGAGGCATAAACGCACACACTTGCGCGCAAACGGCATGAGGAAAGTAATTCGCCGTGGCTTTGGCTTGTCAGATCGTTTTATTTGCAGTTGAACGTATCTTCTCTCTCTGATAATGTTCTATCAGGACAGGACACCTTTTTGAAACTGAGAAATGAGCTGAAGATGAATGGCAACTTTGAATCAACACTGCTTCCTGTGCCAAAATATGCCTGACTGCCTTCATTAAATTCTCTGCAAAAAAGAATTTACCTCACCTGGTCGTCTGTAGGAGTTCATTACAGGAAAAATGTCCCTACACGACCATTCCAAGAAAGAGACGCTGCATAAATCGACCAAGTGTTTGTGTAATGTATCTTCAAGGGCAGAATTATTTAGATTAGAAATAGATAAAAGCACTCCGAATTCAACGTAGAATGTAGAGCACCACAGTGAACCACTTTCAACAGGATTCAGTGTTGCACGTTGCATCTTATAAGATGCAATCACATTGACTGAGGCCTGCGTAATACACACTACCGTTTATGTTAAGTCTCTCATACACAGGGCTGCAATTATTTGGTCAAAACAGTAATATTGTAAAAAAAATTATTACAATTTAAAATAGCTCTTTTCTATTTTAATATATTCTGAAATGTAAATGATTCCTGTGATGGCAAAATGTAATTTTTAGCAGCTATTACTCCAGTCTTCAGTGTCACGTGATCCTTCAGAAATCATTCTAATATGCTGCTTTTTTGATCAAGAAACATTTCTGAATATTATCAATGATGAAAACAGTTGCTTAATATTTTTGCGGAAACCATGAAACATTTTTTTCTTGCATATTTCTTCTTCTGTAACATTATAAAAGCATTTCCTGTCACTATTGATTAATTTAATGCATCCTTGGTGAATGAAAGTATTAATTCCTTTAAACAAAATAAAATCTGACCCCAAACTTTATAATGGTAGTATATTTAAAATTAAATTAGGCAATTTTGGAAAATTAGGCAAAGACGTAATTTTGGAAATTCATTAAACGTGTTGATAAAGATGGTATTTGCCTAAACTTGATCTGAATTTGAACTGAAGTAGCACACAGGAACTAGAACTGAGGTAGAAGCAGAAATAAAATAAAATAAAATTAATTTAATTAAAAAAAAAAATCAAAGGAAAATCTTAAAAGTCTTAAAGGGATAGTTCACCCAAAAACTACCTAGGCTCTTTGGAAATACATCCCTCTACATACATTTCTGCAAACTTAAAAAAAACGTACCTATAAGTACAAATCACTGCAGTAAACCTCACCTGCAGTAAACCGATGCAGTAAAACTCTGACAACTTTTATTTCATTTTCATAAAGTATGATTTATAGGTACAGAGTTTCGATTAATAAAGTACAATTTTCACACAATTACTTGCAGATTATTATGTTATGACTTTAAAACATCTTTAAAATCCTGTGCGATTTGAAAACTGATACCTTTGAACGTTGTTGTCACATATACAGCTTCATATGCATGAGTTTTCCAATTCAGTAGGTTTGCTCGGTAGCTCACGTGATATGGCGTTGCACTTGAGTGATGAAGAGCTTCCAAACAAAACCCGTGAAACTATAATTCGACAAAACAACTCAAATCCGCATATGGAAGTTAAAATAGCATGGCTGCATCAGCAAATGTGTTTTTATATTACTTTAATTTGTTAACACTATTGGGTAGGTTTAGTGTAGCATATATTTCACACGGTAGAGCATTAACCTTTAGCGACACTCCCTGGATATTTGAATTCTGAACAGCCGCAATACGTACCTCAAGCAGCATAACAAAAATGCAGCAATATGTGCCTGTACCAACATAATAAAAATATGCCAAAAATATGCCTGCTTCTTGCATGTTGTGGAACTAATTCAGTTCAAATTCACACCCATGAACTGGAATTTTGTAATTCTGTACTGCCAGTTTTGTACTTCTGAATTGTGCCCAAACCTGGTATTTGCAGCATGTTTATGTGTAGCCTATGCGAGGCAGAAAATTGGAAAGAAAGCAGAGATGGTCATTGTTGGTAGTCTTTAACAGTGTGTTACAGAGTGGACAGATCATCCTTTGTTATACCAGGGGAAAAAAATAATAATAATACGTTCAGACAGACTGTATGGTCAGGGGAAAAGAGCCATGGCTGCTCTCAGCGGACAAAACAAACACTCACACCTTGTACAAAATCTGACAGGAGCAAATCCATTTTTCTAAACCATTTTCTCCAGCTGCCTCATACCAGTTTTTATTATCTGATCCTAGTTAAAACATTTATTTGTCAGTGTAAAAGTCTGTATTTGACGACAGGATTAGTGACAGGGATAAAACCAAAGCACTTGGTTAATTAGACCTTGAAATTTCTTCAGTATAAAAATGCCCTTGCCAAGTTCATGCAATATAAATATTCATTAAGCACAATCTTAAATGCAAACATTATTTTTACTCCATTAAACATTCAGCGACAAATAATGCACATATTATGTGGTCTAACGTTAGACTCAAGTCAAAATATCAACATGGAGAAAGTTGTTTAGTCAATTCTAGTTTTAATAAGTTGTTATCATTAGCATAACACTCTCTCAGTGTTTAACTTACCTAACAGTCCGGTGACATCATGGTCTCCAAAACCTTGTTGAAATCGATGGTCTCGTGAAGGAATTTTAAAGGCCCAGATGAGAGACGTTTAGTTACCACCGCTATTTCCTGTCAGTACGAGTTAATTTTCCACCAAAAGTTGACACTGAGCTGTCATTGTGTGTACCTGCTCCTTGCATCACACTGGGTCCAACAGGTGAAAACAGACAAGAGGAGGTAATGTAGTAGATATCCCACAGACAGTTATTGGGTTTTATTTACTTAAAAATTAAGCGATTACACTTGATTCTGGTTATACTGATTATACTAATATTTAACCGGGTCTACTTTGTAGTATCTCGTATCACTCCGCGGAAAACGCAAATTGCGGCGTCCTGCACCTTGCCCCTCAATTATAGTATTATCAATTATCGATAAAATTACCTTAGACTACGAGCAAGGTTATTATAGGCTAGTGAACTAAAACCATAAAACACTTACATTACTTAAAGTAAAATAAACATAAATGAAATTTATTTTTAGCTAGTCGCAAGGCAATATTTATCATTTTTATTTGGCCTAATGTACTAAAATAACTACAATGGGAATAAAAACGAATACAAAATATAGACATACCAAAATTACCAAAACTTTAATGAAGTTAAACTGAAAACGAAAGTTATAAAAATAAAACTAATTCAGAATACAGCTGAAGTCAAAAGTTTACTTACACCTTGCAGAATCTAAATGTTAATTATTTTACCAAAATAAGAGGGATCATACAAAATGCATGTTATTTTTTTATTTAGCACTGACCTGAATTACAATATTTCACAAAAAAATACGTTTACATATGGTCCACAAAAGAAAATAATAGTTGAATTTATAAAGATGTATAAAAATGATCTCATTCAAAAAAAACTGAAAACTTTTAAGTGGAATGAGGATGTTTTCTTATTTAAATATCTTTTTTTTTTTCATTTAGTACTGCCCTTCAGAAGCTACAGAAGATCCTTACATGTTCCCCAGAATATAAAATAAGTTACATTTTGCCTGATTTTCAAATGTAAAAAGTTTTCACCGGCGCTTAATGCATCGTTTTTCCTTCTAAAGCATCAGTCAACGTTTGAACCTTCTGTAATAGTTGCGTATGAGTCCCTCAGTGTGAAAAGATGGATCTCAAAATCATACAGTCATTGTTGGAAAGGGTTCAAATACACAAAAAAGCTAAAAAAACATAGAATTTGTGGGACCTGAAGGATTTTTCTAAAGAACAGCAGGCAGTTTTCAGGACAAACAAGGAAGTCATGAACAATTATCACTAAAAAAAAACAACACACACACACAGCTGTGGATCATTCAGGTATAACACAATATTAAGTATCGAGTGTATGTAAACGTTTGAAGAGGATAATTTTTACAATTTCAACTTGTGAACTGTATGTAAATGTCTTTTATGTGAAATATCTTATTTAGGTCAGTACTAAATAAAAATAATATGCATTTTGTATGATCCCTTTTATTGTGGTAAAACAATTAACATTTTGCAGATTCTGCAAGGTGTATGTAAACTTTTGACTTCAACTAATAAAAACGCTAATAGCGTATAAAAGATACTATAATAACACTGCCTCGGAGGACTTCAGTATCCATATTACTGTATTATTGTTTTTCAACTATTGTTTCACATTGTATTGGATTTGTTCTTTTTTTAGTGGAAGTTTAGATAATATACAGGTAAAAGTCAAAACAATGTAAATTCAGATCAATAGTTGTCTACTATGTATTTGGTCAGTGGCTATGTAATAAGCAGAATAATGTACAGTCCCTTAGGCCTACATAAAGTAATCAAGCGTTATAGAACTTTCTAGAAGAATGGAAAATTACAAGATGACAATACACTCCCATGAGTACCTAATCAACCCCTCACATAATTTAGTACTCTTACAACCACTTTTTAATACAACACTAGATGAGTCTCCATGTAAATTACTATAATTATTTATGGTAATTATCTAACAGTATCTGTGATTATTTTATAATAGAGTACATTGCTGAGGGAACTAACAAAGGCTAATAAAGATTCAGTATCGGGTAGACACAAACACATGGCGAGCAGGTGTGAAGTCCTCTGAGAGTCAGTTACCGCTAATAGCACATTTTCTCCAGAGAGCAGAGACATGCCCCCAGCTCATTCATGTGATCAAAGAGACCCTAAAAGTAGATCATCATTTGCAACCAAGTCTTTAATATGTAGTCGTTTGGTCTAACAAATTATTTATCATGAACAAGATTAGCTTTTCATCAGTAATTCTGCAGAAGAACATTTATGTCATGTAAAAGTGAGAACATTATAGGAGGGTGCAAAGATGCCATGCATATACATAACACATATTTCATATAGGCTACATTCTGAAGCCATGGGATCATCACTTCATTTACACTCCTGTTGCATTACAGGAACGTGTTGGTGGAACGAAGACAGTGATGCTGTCGAATGAGTCAGAGATTGCCATAGAGACACTGGCCACCCTGTTGTGATTTACCGAGCCATTATATGCCCTCTTGCAAGGTGTGTGTATGTGTGTGTTTAATGTACATGCCTAGGTGTTGAAAGACTTACAGCCAGAGAATTATGTTTGCAAGTTTTGATTTCAAAATATGTAATGTTATGAACTGTGTTGGAAAAAACAATTTAATTTTATTATATCTATTCATATTTTATATTTGGTGTTTTAAAATATGTATATCAGTAATGTTAATGTTAATTTATAAATCAGATAAATTAGCTTTTTTACACTAAAATAATAACTGCTAGTAAATAAGAAAATTAAAATAAAACTAAAATTTGAACTAAATTAAAATTATTCCTGTTAATGCTGAATTTCAGCAGCATTATTTTTCTGTAGTCTTCATTGTCAAAATCTTGATACATTTTTTTATGATTGATAAATCAAAAATTCAGTATTTATTTAAAATATTTTGTAGCATTTTAAATGTCTTTATGGTCAGTTTTGATTAATTAAAAAAAAAAACCTTATTAATTAATTTTCTTAAAAAATATTACTGCTCCCTAAATATTTAGTATAGATACAATACCAGTCAAAAGTTTTTGAACAGTAAGATTTTTAATGTTTTTAAAGAAGTCTCTTCTGCTCACCAAGCCTGCATTTATTTGATCCAAAGTACAGACAAATATAATAAGTAATATTCTAAAATATTTTTACTATTTAAAATAACTGTTTTCTTTTTGAATATATTTTAAAATGTAATTTATTTCTGTGATTTCAAATCGGCATTTTAGCATCATTTACGTTAGTTACATGATCCTTCAGAAATCATTCTAATATTCAAAAAACATTTACTTATTTATTATTATTATTATTATTATTATTATTATTATTATTATTATTATTATTATGTTGAAAACAGCTGAGAATTTTTTTTCAGGTTTCTTTGATTAATAGAAAGTTCAGAAGAACAACATTTATCAGAAATAGAAATCTTTTGTAACATTGTCTTTATCATCACTTTTCATCAATTTAAAGCATCCTCGCTAACTAAAAGTATTCGTTTCTATAATTCTGATTCTATAACGCTACAGTTTTCTATAAAAAATAAATTTTACTTACTCCAAGTTTTTGAATGAAATAGTGTATAATGTTACAGAAGCTTTTCATATCAGATAAATGCTGATCTTTGGATCTTTCTATTCATCAAAGAATCCTGAAAAAAAAAATTACTCAACTGTTTTAAATATTGATAATAATAAAAATAAAAAATGTTTCTTGAACAGCAAATCAGCATATTAGAATGATTTCTGAAGGATCATGTGACACTGAAGACTGGAGTAATGATGTTAAAAATTTAGCTTTGATCACAGGAATAAATTACATTTTATATTTATATATTCAAATAAAAAACAGTTATTTTAAATAGTAAAATTATTTTTAAAATGTACTGTTTTTGTTGTACTTTTGATCAAATAAATGCAGGTTTGGTAAACAGAAGTGACTTCTTTAAAAACATCAAAAATCTTACAGTTTAAAAACATTTGACTGGTAATGTACATTCTCTGAAAATATGTAATATAATAATATCTATTGATCATTTTATTTTGAAGGTAAAGTGATCTTGTTTTAATATCTTGAGATGTCTTTACTGAAACACAGGGGGGAAAAATGCTTGACACTGAGATGTTCTGTTGGGAATTAGTCAGTTTTGAGCACAGAACAAGCACAAACTGTTACATCACATCAGATTGAATTTAAATCAGTTCTTTTTTTTGCCTGAATGAATGAGGTTGTAATACCAAGTGATTAATCATTCAGCGTCTAATTAGAGATGTGAGATGGTGTCTCTGACCCATCGGCCAAATGTCACAGACATGTCTTTCATAATCATGGGATTTAGACATGTTATTTTAAAGATTTTGGTCTGCTTTCCAATATACAGTCTGATTTACCTGTAATATTGACCAAGAGTTGAGCATGGAAGCCCAAACACAGCTGAGGACGAAGAGCAGAAAGAGAAACAAAGAGGTAAAAGGAGTGTCTGTTTGATTTAAGTATGTGTTTGTAATTTAAAGCTAGTAAATGTTAAATGTGAGTGTGATGTGAAAATAGTCAGCATTGTTTCTGGTTTGTTGATATATTTTTTTGCACATCTGATTACGTGAAAAACATTAACTTTACAGTTGAGCAAGGTTTATAGTCAAGAGCTTGTGGCTGTGGAATTCTGTGTTTGTTAAATCTGTGAGCTGAAGCAATGCAGACGAATCTCTGAACTGCCTGTGTTATAGTTCACCTCTGAGAGCCTTAATCATTCTTTCCTCCGGCTCTTCTTTCGTCCTTCCCCATTCACCCCACAGCTTGCCGAGAGCATAGACGGAAAAAAAGCTAAAAGAAGAAATGAAGTGACAGAAGCAGAAAGCACAGATGCACAGTGGGAAGAGTTTGTCCTCTTCCCTCTGTGCAGGTAAATGAGGCACAGAGAGAAAATAATGAATTACTGTGTGATTCACTAGCAGCTAATTCGATCTTAATTACAAGCAGGAACAGCTCTAAAATGTCCTGACACATTATCTCACCTATTGGTATACTTACATTAGCACGCATTAGCATAGTGTTTCAAATAGTCATGCGCTGAATCACCATATATTAATGCCGGACACAAACTGTGAAGACTCAAAATAGACTTCTTTGAATTTACCCAGCCAGTGCTTTTATATACAGAATCTGAACATAACATCTGAAAAGATTAGTATGTAGTTGATCCTTGTCTCAGAATATGGCAATTAACCACCATCGGGTAAATTATGAATAGCCTAGTTATTTCATTTTTAATACGTAGTCATATATTCGCCTGGTTCTATTTGTTTGAACAAATGTTAGTATTTTGTGCATACTATATAAATAATAAGCGCTTATTAAATCAAATGTGACTGGTATCTTATGGCAACACAAGCCTTGGTTATTAAATCATGTAATATAAAATGATTAAAGATGCCGTGCTGGCTAATTAGTGTTAATGCGCCATCTGGTGGCCAATGTTAAACCTCCTAAACTTGCACCTGTGCCTGACCAGAAAAATATGTGACCCTGGCTGGACCACAAAACCAATCGTAAGTAGCACGGGTATGTTTGTAGCAATAGCCAAAAATACACTGTATGGGTCAAAATGACCAATTTTTCTTTTTCGCCAAAAAACATTAGGATATTAAGTAAAGATCATGTTCCATTGAGATATTTTGTTCATTCCCTACCGTAAATGTATAAAAACGTAATTTTTGACTAGTAATATGCATTGCGAAGAACTTCATTTGTACAATTTTAAAGGCGATTTTCTCAAAATTTTGATTTTTCTGCACCCTCAGATAGTTGTATCTCGTCCACATATTGTCTCATCTATTCTAACAAACCATACAACAATGGAAAGCTTTCAGATTATATATACATTTTATTAATACATTTTTTGGGGTCCAGGTTCACATATATTCATAAAATGTTTGTATAAATTCAGTGTTCAGAATGGTTTTATAGTAGTAAAGGTGTAGTAACCAAGGTTTTTTTTTTTTTTTTTTTGCGTACATTTGTACATTTTATTTGTAGTAAAACCGGTTAATTTTCCTCAGGGAACACGTCATACAATATGGCGACAAAGAGATTTTGGAGATAAAACCGGAAATTTAGTCAGAAGTTCATAATTACTTTTTTTAAAAAGGTAGTAAACACATTTAAACAACTAGTGTGACTAGTACTACTTATTTGACCACATTATGTAGACATTATGTATTTCTAACCAGTTTGAAAAAGTATACAAACTAGGTCATTTCCTGAAGGAAAAACCTGTGCTTGCAAAGCAGAAAAGAGAAAAGTTAAATAAAACAATGGAAAATAATACTGTAATTAGACAAGAAACTCTCATAAATTAGGAAATGAGAGAGAGACTGAGACTGATGGTAATATTCACATAAGAGATGCATAAATAGATAAAGCATATTCTGGGACAAATTTGCCCCAATTTCAAGACATCTTAACCAAATAACCAATATTCAGTATGCAAATAAGCATATTTGAAATTTGATGATTAGATTTTTAATTTTTAGTCTTAATAGGCTATTCTTCAAAATTTGATACAAATTTATGAGGTTTAAACTAAATATAGACACCTTAGATTGAACAATTATCTTTAATATAGTTTCAGTGCCATGTGTATGTGAAATGTTTCAGGCCTAATTAATAGTAAAGTACTTGAGTTTCAAATAAACCCTAACCAGAATGTTACAGCAATATCGAAACTCTTTTGCTTCGCAAGCACTGTAATAAATTGAAGTCCACAGTCTATGAGCAATGATCATGCACAGAACAGGATCTGTGCAAGCATTTTTAGAGGTCACGGTATATATTGGAAAACTGGACCCGAAGGGTCATTTAAATCAGACCCACTCCTCTACTACCTTACCTCAGCTCCAGAGGGGAAACAAACCATTTTAAAACTACACAGCCCTTTAATGTACACAAAGCAGACAATGTACAGAAAAAAATAATATTTTTAAAAAAAAATTTATTTACAGAGTCTGAAAGTTCAGAGGTATTTACATTGCTATTTATATTTCAACTGTAAACCAGAAACTGTAACGCTTCACTACATTACAAATAAATGCAAATAAGTCTGTCACAGTACACAATAAAAATGACGCACCGGTGACATTTGAGGCCTGTATGATGACTGTAGGCTTCTGGAGGATGAAAAACAAGCATATTAGTAACATATAACCAGCCAGATGAGACTCTGCTGAAAAGAGGACCTGTGTAGATTTGGTCCTCCTGTAGGCAGTATATGATGCCATCTGGATCTCCACAATCACAGAGACAAAATAAACTGATGCAGACAACATACTTTCAGGCTGTTCAGGTGGACAACTGAAGTTACTGTGGACACACACGCGCACACACACACACACACACACACACACACACACACACACACACACACACACACACACACACACACTCAGTCTGAGTCACTGCTACTGCTGGAGGAATCTGTTGACATGGCCTCGACATCATCTTCATTTTCCTTGTTATGACCAGGTGGCTCCAGGCCAAAATCGTTGCCATGGTGAGGAGGCAGAATCCCCATGGAAACATCAGCGGACTGCCAAGGATACTGTGGGGTTAGAATATCTAAAAATGAAAGGGGGGCAGAGGAGAAAGACATCAGCAAAAAATAAACATCAAGGAAACATTTCATACTCAAACCAAAAACCCACAAACCACAGTATTTGTATGATAAAGACAACCAGGAAGAGAAAAGCGTGAACCTGCCTGGTAATCTCCCAGCAGCCAGTGCGTCTCCAGGCAGGTGCCCGTTCACTCCGTTGGTGGACATGTTGCTCATATTACCCAGAATTCCACTACGCATCTCCAGATCAGTGGGGTACGGCCTGCGGGGGTCACCTACACACACACACACATCATAAGAGCTTACAAATACAACTGAAAATATTATTGAGGAAATCAAATGAGTAAATACATGAATAAAAGCACTGGACACAGAACAAACAATATTGTCCGTTTACCTGGAACCCAGTTGAGAGGAGCACACACTGCATTACTGGCACTGATCCTGTGAGCATATTTGATGATCTCCTCTGAAGAGATGCTCCCTAGCCAAAACAAACAAGATGAGTGAGATAGAGAGAAAGTCAATTTTTAACTAGAGCAGTATCTATTTGATACCATGGTATATTAATACATTAAATCAAGCAAATAAAATACAATATTTGCATCTCAATCTTATGACTGAATTAATCCTGCTGATAACTCCAATATTTTCCAGAATATGTCACCTGAATAATATAATCATCCAAAACATACTGTGACTTAAATCTAAAGCAGCTTATATAATGAAATTAATGTCAAGCACACGTGAGCCCTAGTTTATTTGTATAATTCATTACCCACATCCCAGTAGTTTCACTGTCAGTTTTATTAAATAAATGAATGCTCATAAGTGTTAATAATAGATTTTTTTTTAATATAATAAATGCTACTATACTTTATGTTTGTTTTATACTTATATTATGCATTCTCGTTCAGTTCGGAATACCATTCAATTTAAAGAATTTGTTGTGAAGGGAAACCAACTATTCTACATTATTTCTGAATGTAATAATAAATTGTCTTGTACACTGATGCAACCTTTTACCAGGTTCGACGTATAGTCAGGTGTGACTTGTTTTCCAGAAAATATGGTCAACATTTTAATAACACAACAATACCTTTTCTGGCCTTTTCAATAGACTTCAGCTTTTCTTTGGCTTGATAGACAGCAGTGGCCTGATGAGGAATGGAAAAACATAATTATTTAACAAACTGATTTTTAAATACAGTTTGGGAGAGTCGCACTTTATTTTAAAGGTGTCCTTGTTACAGTTTAAATACATAAGTACTGCATTATTAGTTAATAACATGAATTTATTATAGGGTTAGGTCTAGGGTTAGTAGCTTGTAATTACGCATATTTTACTGTATAGCAAATACATATGACAATGTTAACACTTTATTTTAAAGTGTCCTTATTATACAAATATTTTGAGTTAAAAGCAATCAAAATGAATTTGTGCATAATGTTCTTTGTCATTTTTGTAATATCAAATAACCATTTTTCTCAAAGTACCTCAAATCAAGTCAAAAAACAACACAGTAAGCAATTGTTAATGCTGGAAAAGAAAGTAATATTAACAATATTGTAATTCAAACACTAAATTATTCTTAATAATTTATTTTAAAGCTGCACAAAAAGCGATAACTTGTAAATTGATGAAGTATGTTGTTTGTAGCTGAGCATTACCAAAATAAATGTGTATTGGCTCATATCAGTTACCAGTATATGCTCGGCCTCTTTGAGTTGTTTCTGGAGCTGCTGGATATCGCTGTCTCTCTTTTCAACTTCCTTCTCCAGCGCCTGCATCTCCTGGTGCACTTTGCCCTGCTCCACCGCTGTCTGCATGAGCTCCTGGAACTCTTTATCTCTCTGCACTAAAAGGTCCAGTATCTGCTCACAGAATAAAACAGATTCAGTATTTCTCAAAATGAATAAACACAGTAAAATGCAAACTCAGAATATGACGCAACCCTGCAATAATTAAATATGTTAAATAAAACAAATATCCTTTATGTATTTAATTCCATTTTATTAACCAGTGTCTTTGCTGCTGACCTTCGATGATGCAATTCAACCATACTAATAAGCAAAAATTTCTTTAGATGAACTAACATTTGTGCTTCATTTTTTATAGCTGAAGAGTGATCTCCTGCATAAATGTACTTTTCTTTCAGCCTGAGGTGAATTCATTTCACTTTTGGTGTAAAAGGGCTTTAACATTAGAATTGTTTTATATTTAAAACAAAGAAGCAAGCCCTGCCCAGATTTAAAAAGTAATGCAAAAGTAACGTAACGCATTACTTTCCATAAAAAGTTACTAAGCAACGTAATTAGTTACTTTTTCAGGGAGTAACGCAAAATTGTAATGCATTACTTTTAAAAGTAACTTTCCCCAACATTGATAATACCATTGCTAATACTAACTCCAATTAAATAGCCTCATACAAATGTCTTCTCCTTCAGTTTTTACTGTTGTCTCAATGACAAATTGAGTAACTTGTTTGTACTTGTGTGTGTAAACAGTGTCTCTCACCTCTGTGTCCTCTCCCGGCTGGGGCAGTTTCTGTGTCCTGGACAGCGCCAGCATCTCTATCAACTCTCTGCAACACAAACCAGAAAAAAAACAAAAAAAAAGAGGAGCTGTTTGTGAATGGTAATAATGTAACGTTAAAACTATATGTATTAATAGTTGTGTATTAACAGTAGGCTCGAGTGAACAAATGAGACTGATTTATTTATTCGACCATTATCAAATCCAGCAAATGTTAGCACAAAATCACTGGAAATTATATGAATGAACCAGCAGTTTAATATATAGTTTATTTCCGCTTTGTATCAGCTAAAAAAGCAGAAACAACATCAAAGTTATTTTCATCTAAATATACAGAATATATGAAGGCAAACCTGGATAAAACTTCAATATCATCCAGAGTGGATAAAAGCTTTTCTTTCGTGGGTTTCTCTGCCGCCGCCATGACTGTTTCTCCTCTCTTGCGCATGCGTGAGAAATAAAAAGCAGATGCTGAAGTCAGACAGTGACGCCTGTTGGCAGAAGGACCACAACATATACAATTGCTCTCAATAAAATACTATCTGTAGTGTTCATATAAACCGTTCTTGTAAAACTGCGGGGTAACAGAGTAAACGACGAAGTTTACGGCAATACCTGTCACTTATAGTGTTGGGGAGTAACTAGTTACATGTAGCGGCGTTACATAGGGTGAATTAAGGGTGACTGGGACAGTTTTTGAAATTCCGCCTTGTGCAAGGTTTCTTGAGATAAATTTAAAACATCAGCCCAACACATTATATATTTCTGTAATACTGAAGATGTTAGCTACCCATTTGAGGTGGAAACAATGTTATATTAGAATGAAAGGATGTGTGGCATAGCCTACACTTTTCTGTACTTTTTTTGTAACATTTGGGTGATTGGGAAGGTTAAGTTTATACTTAAGTTATACTTACGTTTAGTTAGTTTATACTTTAATATAAATTTATATGCAATATTTTCTTTTCTGTTCATCATTATTAAGTGCCCATGTTTATGCCTGTTCAACTTTATTTCTCAGTTCATAAATCCATGCAAAATTCACACAATACAACACATGTAACTGCGGTAAAAGAAGGCCTGAAGTCCAAAAGTCAGAAATCAAACAGACAAGAAAAAATAAAAATAAAAAAAAGCTTAAGGTCTTAACAAACACATTTACCTGCACAAACCTTTAACAGAATCATGAATATGGTTTATTACTAAAAAAAAAAAAGTTTATCTATGATGCTTCTATTTTCAAAATCTTATTATGAAAGATCTTATTATGAAAACTAGCAAAAGCTAATGTCATTTTCATGATGTTAATGTCATGGTCAACTTCCTGTTTGATACATGCCCCACCCACCTACAAGATGTCACACCAATGAGGGCATCCCATTTTAATTATGTGGTCTTACACCTAGGACTCAGCAAAAAAAGTTTTTATTTTCCCTCATTAGGTGAGAAAAGAAATTCTATATAGTTATACTGTCCCATTTTACCTTATGTCCCAATCACCCTTAATTCACCCTATTTTAATTACAAAATGTAACTGCAATCTGTTACAGTTACTGAGAAAAAATGATAAATGTAAATAAATTACAGTTGCTTATGAAAACGTTAACGATTCTAAAGGGAGTTATCTGAATACTTCTTTAATTAATATTTACTATTGCTTGTTATGTTTTTAAATATGTATTTTGACCTCAGAATGATTTCAAAGTAAAAAAAGGTGTTAAAGTCTGATTTTGTGGTGAATGTGCTTTGAAATTAAATTATTATAATCTTAATTCAAGTGATGAAACATTTTGAAAGTTCGTTTGATAGCTTCTATTGTCCTCAATAAATCAATAAGCGTCTGCGACTAAATGTAAATTTAGAAAATTAATCAAAAAGTAATCCAATGTCATCAGTTACATTACTTTACCATGTATCACATTTTAAATGAGGTAACTTGTTATGTGTAACCCATTACATTTCCAAAGTAACCTTCCCAACACTCTTTGGTACTCAGCACTGGTGAGGATCAGCCAATTTTTATTTATTTATTTATTTTTTGATTGCTCATTAATATTAATGTAGATTCTTTATAAAGATTTCCATTTTTGTGTGATTTAAAAATCACTAAAATTAGCATATTTTGCATTGTACATTTAAATTGCATGATAAGTCCAAGAAGATGCAAATGTTGCATTTTTTTGCAGTTATATGTGACCCTGGACCACAAAACCAGTCATAATGGTCAAAATGAATATATCTGTAAGCTGAATAAATAAGCTTTCCATTGATGTATGGTTTGTTAGGATAGGACAATATTTGGCCGAAATACAACTATTTGAAAATCTAGAATCTGAGGGTGCAATAAAATCAAAATATTGAGAAATCGCCTTTAAAGTTGTCCAAAATGAAGTACTAATGCATATTACTAATCAGAAATTTGATCAATTTACGGTAGGAAATTTACAAAATATCTTCATGAAACATGATCTTTACTTAATATCCTAATGATTTTTGGCATAAAAGAAAAAATGAGAATTTTGAGCCATACAATGTATTTTTGGCTATTGCTACAAATATATCCGTGCTACTTATGACTGGTTTTGTGGTCCAGGATCACTTATCTTGTAGTTTCTCAACCTTCTCACTACAAGGCGCCACATTGGCAGACACTATTCAATGCTTATTGTTGTTTTGTCTTATTTCAAATCATTTTAAGTCATGCTGCTGAGTCATGTATGGTGAGGCCTTCTAGTGGGTCACAGAACCCTGTGAGAACCCAGGCTTTGTGAACAGAAGAGCTTGCCACAGTGGTGCTTTCCAAGTGTTGTAGTTGATTTTCAAGTAGTTGTCACTAGAGGCAGTGAGAGCTGTATATGTTCTGATCTGTCATGTGCGTCACACACAGACATCGCTGCTGATCAGGAAACTAAACGCTTTCATTTTGCTCTGTCTATTCTTTCTCGGTCTCGCGGAAATAACAACTTACAGAAACTTTTAAGTATGGTTAAAGTTGCCTTTAACAAGGCTCTCGCCGTAAAGGATCCAAAGAAGGAAACTCTCATCTCTGATGTACAGGTACTGTAGTTAGTAACAAATCTTGCTGTATATTTACTTATTTTGAATTGCGTAACCGCATTTTAGGAATGTTGCTTTCAATATTATGTCGTAATTAAGCCTTTTAATCGAAAGGTCCAGTTATATGTTCACATTGTTCTTATATTATCTCTAGAGAAGTATAAAAAGTATCCAAAAATGCAGAAGTAAATGTGTTTCTTTGTTCACGTTTTCGCATCAAACTTTGATCAGGTTAAAGTGTTAAAATGGCTGACGGCCCAAGGTTTGTCAAAGACGGGTAATCACTCTTGTGATCACTAATACCCTGGTAAAATGTACCGCAGTTCTTTTCACCTCATTAATTTAATAAGAACTTCAAATACCTGCCCTTTTTATATAAAGAGTTGTCTTAGTTCGCAAAGTAAAAAAAAAGTTTTCTTTTTATTCAGTATGTATGTATATTTTCTTTTTTATCTTTAAATAATATTTGATGTATTTAATATTCAGTTTTTTTGGTGTATTTAATATATGTTTTGATAATCTAAATTTTAACTAATTTACACAAGCCTCTATGAGATGTTTTTATTTTTTGATGGTTACTAAAACCGAGTTCACAGAGTTTAAGTCAGGTAAAAATAATTGTAGTTAGTTACTATGATATTTTGACAGAAACCTTGTTTACCATGGTGTATTTTGTAAGTGTAATAAAATGTTAATAAACGTATAATTTCCTGGTATTGTTGGGTGTGAGACTGCCTGAACAGACTGTCCCGAGTTGCCTGTGTGTGTGTGGATATTGGCAGCTGACACAGCCTATTGTTGCCTCACAGACACTTATTATATCTGAATGCTGATTAAAAAATCTTTGTCAGCTCGCACTGATTATTTGATTTTTTTTTTTATTAATAAAAATAAATACCTGTGATATATGATATTTGCATTCTGTAATACAAACATATAATAGACAGTAATAATTATTAATAATAATATAATATTAGGCCATACTAGTCAAAATGACCAAATCAAGGATAGACTATGGGCCAGTGCTGCTGGAACAGTAGGTGCTTTCCAGTTGACCTGTGAAGTGGACATAACCATTTTGTGTATGTGTGTGTTTTGTGAGATGGAAGCGGTAAATATGATTGTGTTTCTCTGAATAGTATTCTTCCAGACATAATTTAGCAGTGTTTCTCACAACACACTTTAGAAATGCTTTGCACTCACTATCAGGAGACCTCACTGTTATATATGTGAGTGCTTTTCATGGGTTGTGAAAGACAGACGGGTTGAGACTTGTTTAATATGTGCGCTCTCAAACATGTTTATGATATAAGCAACTTCTGCATAAGGAGTCAGAACTGTAAGTTAAGAATACAAAAGTTAGACCTCAACTTAAGCTTGAAACTAAAAGCTGGTCTACTGCTTGTCTTGATTGTTATTGTTCATTTCCCTGCTGTATCTCAACTGTAGTGTCATTGAGCTTAAAACAAAAAGAAAGAGAAAGAAAGAAACCAAAGTGCAAAATACACATATATAGCATACGTAAATATAGTCAAAAATGTATCTGATTTTACTGTTCAACAAGGAAATGCCTGATTCATGAAGCATTCAAGAAGACTCTCAACTGTAATTTCTGGTCAAGGCCGTCCAACATTTGCCTAAGTATATTCAATAAAGGGCTGTGTGGTTACATTGATAAGAGAATGTGCAAAAAAAAGAGAAGTGACTACAGGATATTAAACTAGGATACACTATTTTGATTAAAAAAGTAGAGCAACATGAAACAAGGAGGTCTGAATGCATTCGGTGACACTGTTTTTTTCTCCCTCCTGCATTATACATGTGATCTGTGTCTCTTTTTATCATTCTGATAGTCACATAAATTCCCCTTCTGCTATTCAAATCGAAACTGCTAGATTAACTTTCTCTTTCAATTCATGGTTGTGCTTATTGTTTGAATGAAAACACATTTATGTAGATTGCAATCGAAAGGCTTTTCCTCTTTCGTGACTTTTTGCAGAAGTTGCTGACTCCAAATTGTTTTGACACCTCTTGACTTGTAACCAGAAGAGATGCAGTGTGAATCTCACTTCTTTTTTTGTTTTGTTTTTCTCATAATTGGCATTTGTCATAATTTCTGTCTAAAATAGGCTCTGAATAGACTTTAGTTTCATTTGTGGTGTGTCTTGTGGCAGATGATATCTGCGTTCTGTGAGCTGCGTGTGAATGTCTACAGGGACACGACTGAAGGTCGGGCAGAGAGAGGCCTTGTTGTGTACTGTCTACTGTACATAGAGCTTAAAATCAGTCATTCATTTGAACAAGGAAAATTCATCTCTATCAATCATATTCATATATTTTCCTTAAGTATTTTAAAACTACTCTTTATAACTTGGATAGACCACTTTAATTCTCGTGTTGACCTGTTCTTGTCTTAAGTCTTGTTTCATTCAAAACAGTAAAACAGTAATTTACAAAAAATATTAAAATGTAAGTAACTTTTTTAATTTTGATAAATTTTAAAATGTAATTTATGGCTGCAATGCCAAAGCTTATTTTCTAAGCCTTTCTTCCAGTCTTTGGTGTCATGTGAACCTTCAGATGAATATTTTTGATAATCAATAAACATTTCTTGTTATTATCAATGTTAAAACAATTTTTTAATGAATAGGAAGATCAAAAGTATTTGAAACAGAAATCTTTTGTAACACTGTAAATGTCTTTACTGTCACTTTTGAATAGTTTAGTGCATCAATGCTGAATAAAAGTATATATTTTTTCAAACAGTAGCATGTGTACATACATAGATATAGATATATGTAAGTAAATAATTGTTCAAATGTGATGTTGTAACTGTCTGTGATTTGTCCTGTAGGATGCTGAAGCAGCGGTGTTGGTGCGTCCGCAGTCTAAATTGTGGTGCTGGTGCTTCTGTCTGGGATTGGCTCTCGTTCTCTCAGGCGTAGTGGTGGGTGGAGCCTACCTGTACAGATACTATGTGCTTGAGGTGAGATAATTGATGTAACCATAGTGATATCAAAAACAAACATTGTAACATCTAACATGTGTCATCTTGCACTGATGTCTATCTTTATTTTGATTCCTTTCTATAACATTTATTTCATAATCAGATTAAGCCTTGAAGCCGTGTTTCATGAAGCAGTAATTTTCAGCTGGTGGCTTGGGTTGTGTCCCAGAATTGGGTCACAGATTTACTCTGAAATGCATTCGCAACTAAGCATATAATCGAGCACAGACAGCAAATGTTACAGAATGTAGACTCAAAAACAGATACATGGAATTAACAGGGTGATTACAAAGCAAATTGGCAATCAAGGTGGAGTATGCGTTTCAGATATATAATCAAGGGAGAGAGTAAGGTTGATAACGACTTTCCTTTGCTACAGTTGCAGGAGAATGGCAGAGTGGATGAAAGAAAGGATGCACACACTTCTTTGCAATCGGTGAGTATAAAGGTAATCCCTTTCCAAAGCTTTGTACGCAGAGTTTGTACACACTGTAGACACGAAGAAAGGGAGGAAACGCTGGAGACAATCGCTAGAGGTAATTGCTGGAGTTTAGGGAGTCAGGTAAGTAGTCCACTTCGTACAAACGAGACCGGACAATGAGGTGAGACGAGGTGTGCGTTTGTAGCAGTCCTAATGGGTGAGTAGCAGGTGGGTGAATCCGAAAAACTAGGCAGCTGACTTGCTGCCTCGCTGCCTTATCAGGCAATGCAGGCAGCATTTTTGCATGAAGGCACCTCATGAAACTGATTTCGGAAAGGCTTCTGAGGCAGCGTAACGGTTTAATGATCTACAAGAAGACAGAACGAGTTTTGGTGATAAGTAAATGAATATTTAAATACTATAATACTGATTTCTTACTAGAAATTACATCAAAAGTTAGTCAGAAATATACATTTACACACAAACTGACGACCAAACGCAACTTTCAGATACCATCTATGCTTATTTGCTCAACTATGACGGAATGGAACGCACAGAATTGTGGGATATTAAAGGCAGCAAAGGATACATCTGTGATGCCTTTAAAAATCAGTCAGTTGAAGGTATCTCAGGAGGCAGGAAGTGAAGCTAACTTTCTAGCCTTCCTCCCTCGGAATACGTCCTCCGAAGGCAGCATTTTTCAGTTTTCAGATGCAGGCGGTGTGTGTGATCAGAATTCTAGTGAGGGTGAGCTCTGTGATTGGCTGATGTTGGAGCCAGGCAATTCCGTGACAGTACTCCCCTCCAAGGATCCCAACGTCGTGGTGGTTGACCTCTTCCTTGAGACAAAGGACGATCAGGATGAGAGCCGTGGAAGGCTGTGAACAGGGCTGATTAAGTATATAATCTCTGAGGACCCATGTGCATTCCTTCCCATAAGGCCATAACCTTCCCAGTGGACCAGATAACTCCAACCAACCACCATGGTGTCGGGAGTCCAGGATCTCTCTCACTGTGTACCCAGTTCCATCTTCCAGGATTAACTGGGCCAGGCTCTGTGGATACAGAAAAAGAGGGTGATATGGTTAAAGGAGTGACACATGGAATGTTAAATGGATTCTGTAGTGTGCAGAAGGTGCAGTTGATAAGTGACAAGGTTGATCTCCATCGGTTGATGGTAAAGTGGCCAGTATATCTGGCACTAAGCTTCTTAAATGGCAGGCACATCCTGATGTCTCTGGTGGACACCCAAACCTTCTCTCCAGACTGGAAAGTTCTGTTGGCGTCGTACTGCCCGCCGAAGCTTATAGTGAGCTGCGTCCCAGACCTTTTCACTCTCTTGGAAGCCAAAGTCGACAGATGGGACATCTAATGGTTCCCCGGACCACGGAAACAAAGGAGGCTGATAACCGAGCACGCACTGGAAGGAAGTGAGTCCAGTGGTAGGCTGATGAAGGGAGTTCTGAGCGTAGTCACCCCAGCCTAAGAACTGGTTCCAAGAGTTCTGGTGGCCGTAGGAAAGGTCCAATCTCCTGCATCTTTCTCTCCGTCTGCTCTTTCAACTGGGGCTGGTGTCTGGCTCACAGTCACACCTAGAAGGGTGAAGAAAACTTTCAATATCTTTGAAATAAACTGAGGATCCCAATCTGATACTGTGTCCTCAGGAATCCTGAAGAACTTGAAGACATGATTGAAGAGGAATTTTGCAGTTTCCATTGTGTTGGGAAACCCTATTGAGAGGAGGCAGATGACGTGATTGGAAAATCAATCAATGACAACAAGAATGCATGTGTTACTATCAAAGGTTGGCGGGTCCGTGATGAAGGCCACTCCTTGGTGTGACCACGGGCGACTGGGAAAAGGGAGTGGATGGAGCTTGCCTGTTGGTAGATGACGTGGGCTCTTTGAGAGGGGGGAGTAACAGCCTTGAACGAACCTTCTCACATCCCTGGCTAAGTTGAACTACCATAAACGATCTGGTGGTCCAGCAGCAAGAGAGGATGCTATTGACTGCTGGGTGGCCAGGCCCCAGTAATGTGTGAGCAGGGTGGATGAGTGGAGTGTGCTTTGTTCTTGGACACCCTTTTGGAGCTGTTTCGGGTTCACTGGAACAGGTGGTTAGTTCCTGTGACCACTGGATGGTACTCCAGTTTCCTTTGTGAGCTTAAAGATGGGAGAGGGCATCCGCTTTGACATTCTTGGTACCTGGACAATAGGAATTATAGACAGAGGACACTGGAAACACGAAGCTAGGGAAGACACGCTGGAGAATAATCGCTGGAGATCAGGAAGTCAGGTAAGTAGTCCACTTCGTACAAATGAGACCGGACAATGAGGTGAGACGAGGTGTGTGTGTTGTATCCGTCCTAACGAGTGAGTTGGATGAGTAACAAGTGTGCGTTATCTGAATTCTGGTAAGGGTGAGCGCTGTGGTATTTGGTTGACATTGGAGCCGTGACAGCAAATACTTCATGACATATAAATTCAAAATCATCTGCCACCACTTGGTTGAAGCTAGCAAGGTTAGGCACAAGCCAACATGCAAAAGTCACGTGACTTGCCCTTATTCTCAAAAAACCACAAAGTTATGCAAAATACAACACATGCATGTGCAACAGTCATTTTACATGTTGGCAACTTCCAAGAAACCAGTCAGTAATATTACCATATGCAAAGACGTCTCTTCATAAAGTGAACGCACCTTGGGAAAAAGCCAAAACAAATATTCTTGAAGAAAAATGCAGAATTTCAGACAGCTGTACGCTAAGAAACAAGTTGATTTGCCTTTCAAAAAGTGTACATTTTGTTGGTACCAAACTGCTCTTTAAAATGTTGTTGCCCATTCGTGTTAATGCTGTATGTATTTGTAACAAACAGGAGGAGCAGGTGTTCGTCTGTGGGTTGAAGTACTTTGAGGAAGACTATGAGTTTGATGAAGAGGTGGAAGTGGAGGTTGACGCACCGCTGATGCTGATCGAAGAGAATGTGAGCTTCTACGAAAATGATGAGGTGGAGCTCATCAAAGTACCAGTCCCTGAGTTCAGAGATGGCGATCCAGCTGGCATCCTGCATGACTTCACCATGGTACAAAAATACACAGACACACACAAACACACAGTGTTTATCCATAACCACCACAGACATATTATCAATCACCTGACATATTTTCAGTCACGCTGCTGTATTTGTATCCATTATAAATGTAGAATTTTCAGTTTCTGAGATTATAGGTTGCAAAAAGAATATTCTTGAATATTTCCTGCTTTGTGTTAAAGCAACTACGAAAATATGTTATTATATTTGAAATATTACATTTGATTTATACATACTTCCTGGATCACAGAAACTGAATTTTCACAGAAATGTTTATTGTTTTAAAAACATACTCAAAAGGAAAACGGTTATTTTATATTGTAATGTTATTTAATATTCTTACTGTATTTTTAGTTAAATAAATGCACCTTTGGTGAACATAAGAGACTTGTTTCAAAAACCTCAAACTTTTGAACAGTTGTATGGTTATTGTATGCCTGCATCAATAATTGTGATGTATTTATGTAATTAGTATTTGTGTCCCAATAAATAAATATATAATACAGATTGATTGCAAAACAACATAAAAAAAAAAATCACAAAACCTTTATAGCCTGACATATTTAGATTAGGGGTCCACCAATTATCGGCCTAGCCGATTATCGGCACCGTTATTAAGCGTTTTCATGGTTATCGGTATCGGTCATTTTCAAAACCGATATGCCAATAAAATAATTTTAAAACAGTTTAGAAATGAGAGCCCTTGTTTTTCTTAATTTTAATATTATTTTTTACTTTTACATCAGATATATATCGGTTTAATAAATCGGTTATCGGCCTACTAAATCTCTAATAATCGGTATCAGCATTGACCCTGAAAACCACATATTGGTTGACCCCTATACTGAACAGTCAAAAAATAATTATTTTATTTTTTCATTTTGTTCCCCCCTCAATCTTGAAAAATGTCATCTTACATTATAATACTAAAATACTTTTCTCAGTATCAAACAATCAGTGTGTTAGCATGTAAATAACCCTGTGTGTCATTCTGTTCTCTCAGAAACTGACTGCTTATCTTGACCTGAATCTGGACAAATGCTATATCATCACCCTGAACACATCTGTCGTCATGCCGCCCAGAGATTTCCATGAGTTCCTGGTCAACATTAAGGTAAAACAGCCACATTAATAACAGAAGATGCTGTGAATATGTCAATAAGTGGTTTTTGTGTTTGAGTGAATGTATTTTTCACACAAAAATGCATTTCAGACATTAGGTTTATGCTTTCCGCGTGTGTTTTTGCAGGCAGGAATGTATCTTCCTCAGACGTACCTTATGCGAGAAGAGATGATGGTTACAGAGAGGCTGGACAGCACTAGTGATCTGGGCTATTACATAAACAACCTGTGCAAAGACAAAGACACGTTCAGACTGCAGCGCAGAGACACCATACTGGGTAAGTGAACACAAACAAACTATTTGATAAGACTTTGTTTACAGTAAACGGTTTACATCTTTCCACTATCGTGGTGCATCTTATTTTCAAATTTCAAGCATAAATATGTGCATAAGTGAAGGAAGCCACAGTATTTCCTCTCACGGTCACCATATAAACAAGGTTTGAGGTTTTGTATACTTGAATGTGCTCCACTGCAGGTATGCAGAAACGTGAGGCTCTGAACTGCCACAAGATCCGCCATTTTGAAAACAAGTTTGTTGTGGAGACTTTGATCTGCGAGCCATGAAGAACGTGAGTCTCTGACGCAGCAGCAGATCTTCAGCTATTCCTTTAATTCAGTGAAAAGCTTTTCTTTTGTGCCTGTCTGTTTTTTCATAGGCCTGTTTTTCCACATATATTGTTTTTTTTTTATCTAAAATGTGAAATTGTCTTTTCTGCACAAAGGGGTGTATTTTGTTTGAGTGTTCATGTGATGTGTGTCTTATGCTGTTTTATGAATATTATATGAATATTAGGCTTAATAAAGGGACATATTGCACACAAGAACAAAAAGGGATTAACCATAGTGATAAGAAGTCCAATCAGAGTTAAACAGAGTAGGTAATCTAATCATTAATCATTTATTCCCATGAGATTGCTAAAAAAAGTATGATTTTTTAAATCTTTATATAAAAAAGTGCTTCTGTTGTATTTAACGTTTGCAACATCTACTGTATTTCATCTTGATAATATTCAAAGCTTTCAGCAAATCAGTGTAATCTGGATCACAGTGTTGCAGTGTCACAATGCGTAATGTCACAATTTGAGGTATTCTTGAATTTGCATTTCATATATTTTAAATCAGATGATTAACCATACAAACAGAACACTTTCTTTAAAATGACTACAAATGTTCCAGTCTGAAATAACTTTTTGTTCTTTGCGAATTTGTATATAAGCTAAAATAAGATTGTAATAACTTTACACTTTTCTGTCTTTAGACATAAGCTCTTGAATTCTATATAAGAAACAAAAAATAAACAGAAAAATCCCAAAATGTTTGTCATGTTTGTGTTATTTTGCTAGTTTTGTCAGTACACACTACTATTTAAAGGGTGATTTTTTTTAAAGAAGTTAATAATTTCAAAAGTATTCACTATACTCAAAAGTGACATTAAATTATATCATGGTTTCAAAAATATTATGGAACTGGTTTAAACACTGATAGTAATAAGTAATGTTTCTTGAGCATCGAATTAGTATATTAGAATGATTTTTTGAAGGATCATGTGACACTAAAGACTCGAACAGCTACTGAAAACTCAGCTTTGCTAAATTTATCTACTTAAATTAGTATTTTTAAATGCAGCCTTGATGAGCATAATAGTCTTTTTAAAAATATTCAAGTAAAAAAATAGTATCAATGTAAAGCAGTGTCCTCATCAAATCCTTCAAATTTTGTTCCTGTTTGCTCAGATATTCATTGTTTACATCATTAATTGAAGGTGATGTTAAAATATTTGATCTTATCCCAGCTTATATGCAATATACAGAGACAATAAGCAATATACAGAGATAAGTAAGTAATTTGTAGGTTTATTCCCCTGAATTACTAGCATTGAGAAAGATCGATCGAGATGCGTTGGCGCTGCGCAGAATTATCGTACTTTTATGTCACATACGCCGATCATTCTGCGCAGTGCCGACGCATCTCGAAAGAGCCTAATGTTATTTTAAGGTGATTTCAGATTTTCCGCAGGTACCGCTCATGTGATTGGCTTAAAAACCTTAAAGAGCAAAAACGACAGGAAACAGATCGAATACTTCTGGGAAACCTGCTAACCACTGCCAAACTACCAGCTTCCCGCTGGCAAGAGTGCTTGAAGAGCTCATTTGCTCCCTCTGGTGGTTAAAACCCATTCTTACATTGTTAAATTACAAATTAAACCCGTCATGTCCACACTAGTGGGTACCACAGACTGTCAAGTGAAGTTCTTGAAGAAGACCTATAGGCTTATATACTTTTTCCTAAACATTGTAAGAATAAAACATGCATGTCTTGGTTATCATAACTGAAAACTAATTATTTTACACAAACGAAATGCAAATGACTGGCAGCTGTGGTAGTAGATTGACTCATTTCATTAAAAAGGCCATTTGAAAAGGGGAAATTTATTTGAAGACACTGGACTGAGGATGTATAAATTTCAGCATTCATAAACAAGATGGCTGACAATATTTGTGACCTGTAGAGTTAACGTTCAATACAACACCAGTCAGAGCCCCTGAACAGGTTAACCAGCAACGACTAAAGACAAATGAAGGCTTCCGTCAGAAGAGCAGAAAGTAAATGCCAAATCGAATGTCTTCTGCTCGATTTCTCAAGGAGCGCCACATAAGCACATTCTGATGGAGGCCAATGGTCTCCAGAATTAACATACTATTCTTGGTAAGACAATGGGAGGAAGGCAAGAAAATAAACCAATTAAAAAAGGTTGACATTTCCAAAGAGATCACCCCTTTTGAAAGTACACATCTGTGAAACCAAATTCAGCTTTCTCCTTCCTATAAAGAAAAAAAGCACAAAGCATGGTATACTAGCTATGTCTGCATTTTGTGGTCACAAAATTGGATTTATTTGTACGAGATACAAAAATGTAAACATTGCAAAATAAATAGTTAAAACAAGTGACGCAGGACCTATATTCATGCTCATGATCCCAACATGAACTGATGCACTTGTCTTGCTTGCATTTTCAAGTGCAAAAGCATGATGACAAAAAAAAAAAAAGAAAAAAAAAAATCTAGGATTCAAGTAACAGAAATGACAGACTAATGATACAAATATACTATTTTACAAGGTAGTGATAATTCCCAATTTTACAAAATGTACACTTATAATATTGACAAATTTCTCTTAATATTTTGATATGCTGTTATTGGGTATAAGTCCGTGTAGAAGCGCACAGCTCTCAGCACTGCAGTCTTTGTGTTTTTAGATGGGCTATGTGACCTCCATGGCGACTGTGGTCTCTGATAATCCATTGAGAGCCAGTCTCTCTGGTTCGTGATTCTCCCTGCAATAGCAATAAAACATACAATGTTTTTAATTATTATTATAAATTACCATTTAACTATAATTTTAATATTAATATTTTAATTAAATATATGCAGCTTTGGTGAACATAGGAAACTTCTTTCAAAAGCATTTAAAAAAAAAATTTGCGATCCCAAACTTCATATTTTAGATACTCAAATCTATTTCCCCATCAACCTGCCTATAAATAATTTTTTTTAAAAAAAGGAAAGAAAAAATACATAAAAAAAAAAAAAAGTAGTTTAAAAAAAAAAGTAATTAAATAATTAAAAAAAAAACTAAAAAAATAATAATTAAAAAAAGGAAAATAACTAAAGTGAATAAGTGCTGTGTGAGGGTTCAGACCTGGCAATGTCGATGGCACTAGTGGGGGTGACTTTGGGTACCCGGTCCAGACTGCTAGCAACACTGGCCAACTTTAAGGCTGAGGGTGAAGGGGCACACAAACGTGCACTGTGGTGCGTGTGGGCAGGAGACACAGCGCTCACAGTGCTCAGGTGCCCGTGGCCGTGAGGCAGAGACTGAGGGACGGCCAGCTGTGGGTTCGATGCGTTCGTCATCCGTACTAAAGAGCCTGACTCACCACCTCCACTCCGGTTCAATTTGGCTTGTCTAAAGCTTCCTGCAGGAGACAGATGAATCATGTAAATAATACATTTAAGCGATCAAACATGTGACCCTGGACCACAAAACCAGTCTTAAGTAGCACGGGTATATTAGCAGCAATGGCTAAAAATACATTGTATGGGTACAAATTATTGATTTTTCTTTTATGCTAAAAATCATTAGAATGTTAAGTAAAGATCATGTTCCATAAAGATGTTTTGTAATTTCCTACAGTAAATATATCAAAACTCAATTTTTGATTAATAATATGAATCGCTAAGAACTTCATTTGGACAACTTTAAAGGATATTTTCTAAATATTTTGATTCTTTTGCACCCTCAGATTCCAGATTTTCAAATAGTTCTCAGACAAATATTGTCCTATCCTAACAAAACATACATTGATGGAAAGCTTATTTATTCAGATGAGGTATAAATCTCAATTTCAAAAATATTCACCCTCATGACTAGTTTTGTGGTCCAGGGTCACATATGCTCAGTTTCTTTAAATTAACCACCAAACAAAGAGTTTGACATAAGTCTCCAAATAAATTTAGGCCTCCTTAACAGTTCTGCTATTATTCACTACCAATTTCTGTGAAAGATTATAGTTTTAAACTGAGAAACCAAAATTCTCTTGATCTTTTGACACAGGTCATTGTGCTATAAAAACATCCTGTTTTCATAGTATAGTTTTAGAACTCAAATCTTTCTTGTTAGTCTAAAAAAAAGCGTATATTGAAGCCAGTCTGCCAAAACGTCAGGTTGTGGAATGTGCCACTTTACGACGTAACGGTTACTGAACGCTGCCTCTGCAGAAGAAGATCAACACCTGCTTCTACATCACTGCCTGTTTAGCCCTGCCACCGAATAGTGCATGTAGTAAAAAAAAAACCGCGAGTGGCAAATGCAGGTCTACGCAGGAACTAAGCGATAAAGATGCTCCAAAGACAACAAGAGGCTGTGCAGTGCCAAGTTGTGGAACAACAGTGCTTGCGTTGCCTTCCATCTGATCCCAACATTAGGAAAAAGTGGATGAACTTTATTTTTAATGAAGATCCAGACCTCGTCAGTAAGAACTTGGTCCTTTGTTCACTTAATTTTACAGCAGATTTGTTTACAAACAAGGCACAATTCGACATAGGATTTTCGGAAAGACCGAAACTAAAAGACGATGCTGTGCCCGCTATATTGAATCCGACAGTAATGTCTCAACACACAAGTGTGAGTAATTGTTTTTATTATGTGGTCACTATTGCTTTGTCTGTTATTACAGATCGTTTGATATGTAGTGAGCATTTATGCGTCCATTTATTACTGCTAAATTATGATGTTTTTTTACACAAAAATCTTGACCTCAGAGAACATTTACACTAATTTCCTTTTCTTTCAGAAGTTTCACTTGCCTGAATTGGG
This sequence comes from Labeo calbasu, assembly GCA_019740295.1. NCBI lineage: Eukaryota > Metazoa > Chordata > Actinopteri > Cypriniformes > Cyprinidae > Labeo > Labeo calbasu. Next base: position 37,613 of record JAHKKF010534902.1, read on the forward strand.
AACGGCGCCATTGACACTAGCAATCTGGGGCCTGTTTTCATTGTTGGGAGTGTTGACTACAGCAGAGGCAGCAAAGTGAGCACTAGCTGAGTCCAGAGTCTTAGACATGCAGTCAGATGAGACCGTGTTCTGTAAAAGAAATATTAAAAAAAAAAAAAAAAACTCAAACATTTTTAATAAATTAGTAATTACAGAACAAAATGGGAGTGATGTTTAGCCCCATAATGCTAGTCGTTTTTTGTGTGTATCTACTCACAGGCAAGTGTGTGCGCGGTTCTGGTGCCGTCGAGTTCTGCTGGAGCTCTTGCTGCTGTAACTGTTTGTGCATCTGAACCAGCTGCTGCTGATGGGAGTGAAACTGCTCTTCTGTGAATCCACCTGCACGTGCAAAAATGTGGAGAGTAAATTGATGTTCTAGGGCCAGTTGTTCAAAAAGCTGAATCTGGATCAGAATGGTCTGGATTTGGAAATCCCATGTTTTGTTATACAGGATTAGGTAATCCATTTTATTTTTCCACTGTTTTTTTTTTTTTTTAAAGCAAAATTGGATTGGATCATAATGATTCAGACATACACTTTTTTAGATTACCAAATCTGGATTACTAGTGCTCTACAGAGCCCCTAAAGCAGGGATGTCCAAACTCGGTCCTGGAGAGCCACTGTCCTGCAGAGCTCAGCTGCAACTTGCCTCAACACACCTGCTTGAAAGTATGTCTAGTATGCCTAGTAAGACCTTGAATAACTGGTTCAGGTGTGTTTAATTGGGGTTGAAGCTCTTTCCAGGAGCAGCATTGAACACCCCCGCCCTAAAGGGACATGGTGATTGAAAAAAAAAAAATGAAATGGAAAAAAGAAAAAAAATGCATCTCTTTGGAATAAACTTTGCGTTCGCTCACAAATAACTACTCTTAACTGGTGCATCTCTGATGATTGTGCCAATGTAGTTTACAAATTTATTATGTGTGATTTGAAAAAAAACAAACAAAAAAAACACTACATTAAATATATTTTCTTTTTTATATTGACAGCTGTTTGGGGATTATTTTATCACATTAATTTTTTTGGATCAAACATATCCCAATCTTAGTAAAAAGTTTTGAATAACACCAGCTAATGATTTGATCCAAATCAAAACCAAGATTGGATTTTGCGATCTAATCCAATTTCAGAATCCTTTTTTATTTTCTTTCATATAACCCATTTTCAAGACTTGATCCAATCCAATAGCCGAAATCCGATTAGATTACTTTTGAACAAGGGGCCCCTACATATTTAAAGGGCTTTAAACTAGCAATTTCACTTTTTTCCCGCTAGATGGCAGTACAGTAACTTGTGTACTCAAGAAACCATGAACACTAACATTCAAAAGTTTCAAATAAGATTTACTTTGGAGAAAATGTAACTCTTTTTCAGGAAGGATGCATTAAATTGATCAAAAGGGATAACAAAGACAAAGTTTTATTTTAAAAAAATCCTATTCTTATTCTATTGTTCATCAATTAATCATGACAAAAAAAATGACAGGAATATCAAGCAACAAGGTTTTTTTTGTACATAAATAATAATTTAAGAAATGCTTCTGGAGCACATGTATTAGAATGTATCAGAATAATTTCTGAGGAGTCATTTGACACTGAAGACTAGAGTAATAATTGCTGAAAATTCAGCTGTCATCACAAGAATTACACTTAATTTATAAAAATAAAAAGCATATTTCAATTTGTAATAATATTTCACAGTATTACTGGTTTTAATGTATTTTTAATCATCTTGATTTTAAGAGGCCTAAGCTTAAAAAAAAAAAAGAAGAAATAAGATAAATAAATAAACATGTTATTGATCCCAGACTTTTGAACGGTAGTGTACATTTGTAATAACAATCAACACTCTCAACGTGCTCCATGAATTATATAGTGGCTCACCTCTTAAACTCTTTTTTTTTTCGTTTTCCCAGATTAATTACATTGTAATACTTTTACTTTAAGTAAAATATACGCATAACACAAAAAACCACTAGGATCCTTAACAGGCTTCGTATTTATCATCATCATATTTAGCCTTACTAAATAATCTACTGTTATATTGTGTACATAAGCTGACATTGTGCTATGGCTAATGTCTTTGTCGAAATATTAATTCCCAGGTAAACTATTTACACAAATACATTGACAGTACGGGACACAACTGAATGTATTAAAGTAATGTTGCTGCATTACCGACACAAAAACTTTAAACGTGTGAGAAATAATCAAATAAAATGACTAACAGGCTGGATTTGTTGAAAACCCCTGGAATAAACTGACAGTTTAGTTGATTGACCTTCTCACCTGACACACTGCTAGAGAGAGGCGTCGCTCCACCTTTTTCCACCTGCGTGGTCCCTTTCTTGTCGTCACCCCTCAAGTTCTCCTGTAGTGGCCGTGGGCGGAAAAATTTCCACCTGCAGGCCTGGATGTCACTCAGGAGCTGAGTCAGTGAGCGCTGAGGGCTTGATTTGGAGTTCTGAGAGTTTGTGTTTGTGTGGACGGGGAGGTCAGGCACAATAGAGTCAGAGGAGGGATAAAACATGTCAGGATCCAGATGCCTGAGGGCACGGTCTAGATCTGACGAGGTGCGATCCAAAACGACCCTGATTGAATACAACAGAGTGCGCTTTTAAATATATGTGGCACAATCAAGAACATTTTAACTTTAATCTAGACTATATTCTAGACTAAAGTAAACTAGAAGAGTGACGTACCTGCCACCTCTGCCCACCCTCCCGCGAGCCACTGCGATACAACGTCTGGGCACAGAGAGGGCGGTGAGACAGTTGCGCTGCCATAGCCGGTCCTGACCTGTCTGCTGCCAGTGAGGAGAGCAGCTCTGATCCACCAGCGGCTGAGGACACACACACCACGCATTTAACAATGGCAAAAGAAATGACCAAAATCATCACAGAGACAAATAATACGCTGCTCTTTAACTATGAAAGTAAGTATACCATAGTCTGTGACCGGTAGTAACAACTAGATATGAAGGTTTGGTCTAGTCACATGATGTTCACATGCACTACAGCAAAGCAGAGGTACTGGCCACGTTCTTTATTTACATGCCAATACCAAAAAAAAAAAAAAAAAAAAAAAAAAAAAACCCTTCCTGTCTCATGACTCACATTGGAGAACGTTCGTTACTGCGAAACAATTCAAAACATTCAAAACATTGATCTGATGCCATTAACATTCACAACAGGATTTTCTCAGTTAATGTTTTAGCAGAACAACATGCACTTGTATAAACAATACAAATAAAATACTTAAAAATAATTTTTTTTTTTTTTTTTTTTTAAGTACAGTTTACAGATACAGTTTAAATGTGTAATATACTTTATTTTTTGTTAATTCCATCATCTTTGGCTAAATGTTTAAATAGAAGAAATTATTTACTTGACAACAATGGCATATTGAAATGAGTGTTGAAAATGATTTGCGGAAGTCAGTGGTTCTCAAACAAATGGGGCCAGAGCCCACTAGGGGCCTCAAAAAAGCCAAAAGTTTTTGAACAGTAAGATTTTTAATGTTTTTTTTTTTTTTTTTAAGAAGTCTCTTCTGCTCACCAAGCCTGCATTTATTTGAACCAAAATACAGAAAAAACGGTAAAATTTAAAAATATTTTTTATTATTTAAAATAACTGTTTTCTGTTTGAATGTATTTTAAAATGAAATTTATTCCTATGATTTCAAAGCTGAATTTTAAGCATCATTACTCCAGTCACATCATCCTTCAGAAGTCATTCTAATATCTGCTGCTCAAAATACATTTATTATTATTATTATTATTATTATTATTATTATTATTATTATTATTATTACGTTGAAAACAGCTGAGTAGAATTTGTTCAGGTTTCTTTGATGAATAGAAAGCTCAAAAGAACAGCATTTATTAGAAATAGAAATCTTTTAAAACATTATAAATGTCTTTATCATTGCTTGCTAAATAAAAGGATCATGTGACACTGAAGAGTAATGATGCTAAAAATTTTTCTTTGATCATAGGAATAGATTTTTTTCATTTTAAAATAAATTCAAATAGAAAGCAGTTATTTTAAACAGTAAAAATATTTGCTTTATTTTGGATACATATACATATATACAGAAGTTTTAGGATCCTAAAATATATGTATTTTTTTTATTCATAGAGACTATAGTAAAAGTGGCCATAGATTAAAATAAGTTTTAAAAACAAAACTAGGACTAGAGAGCATTCAAATATTTTTTCGGCCAGGTTGAGAACCACTGGTTTAAGTCATTTCAGGGAACCTTAAAAATCAAGGTAATTTTTCCATCTATATCACCCAGCTCTGACTGGCACAGTAGCAGCCTTCTTTTATGCTCTATAGCCAGCAGACATGTAAAATAGGAAACTCACAGCATGGTAACTGCAGCCAGCTTTCCGTCTGAAGGCAAAGATTCCATCAGGATCATTCTCTTCATCCGGCTCCGAAGCTGGAGACTTCAGAGGAAAAGGAGAAACAAAAGACACAATTAATGTCTTTTAAGTAAAACCTCTAAATACGACGCATCTACATGAGCATGTATAGCCAAATCCTGTTTGTGTACTGACCAGTGGGTAATCCTCCTCTCCAGAGCTGTGGAAGTCATATTGTTTAATGTCTGCCTTGTTGATGATTTGCTGTCGCTCTGGCCGACCAGGTTGGCGAAAGGTATCAAGTTTGGGCCTCTTGTTGTACTTTTTATGGGAACGCACAAAGTCAAAGTGAGGCTCAGGTTTGACTGTGAAGGGGTGGAGGTGTTTGGGCACAGATTTGTGTGACTGAAAGACAGAGAAAAAAGAAATAGGTTTAGAATGACCAGTGAGCACACTCAAGCTATTTCTTGCACGCAGATATTTCCTTACCTTAATTTTGCTCTCTGTCTTGTGTCGGTTGCTCATGGGTAGGGATATGGGTGCAGGGTAAACGGCCTTCTCTGCCAAAGGTACAGTGACTTCATTCAGAACCTCGCCTGAGAAGTCTCCAATTTGATATCTAAAATATACAAAAACAAAAGGTTAAAAAAAAAAAAAAAAACTATTTGAGAGAGATGAGTCACCTTTTACACGGCAACCGTTCCAGCAATTAAGTGACACAAAACACAATTTTATATATATATAGTGTACACTACCTGTCAAAAGTTTTTGAACAGTAAGATTTTTAATGTTTAAGTCTCTTCTGCTCACCAAGCCTGCATTTATTTGATCCAAAATACAACAAAAGAAGTA
>JAHKKF010534903.1:2174-16006 GCA_019740295.1 Labeo calbasu
ATTAGAATATTTACATTTGAGTTTCATTAAATGTCCATCCCTACAGTATAAATTCCAGGTATCTCTTGTTCTTTGAAACCACAATAATGGGGAAGACTACTGACTTTGCAGTGGTCCAGAAGACAATCATTGACACCCTCCACAAAGACGGTAAGTCTCAGAAGGTCATTACTGAAAGAGGTGGCTGTTTACAGAGTGCTGTATCAAAGCATATTAAAAGCAAAGTTGACTGGAAGGAAGAAATTGGGTAGGAAAAGGTGCACATGCAACAGAGATGACCGCAAGCTTGAGAAAACTGTCAAGCAAAGCTGATCCAAACACTTGGGAGAGCTTCACAAGGAGTAGAATGAAGCTGGCGTTTCAAGAATCAACCTTGCTCAGACGTCTTCAGGAAAGGTCTACCAAAGTCCTCTTTTCAGATAAAAGTAAATTTTGAATTTCATGTTAAAATCATGGTCCCAGAGTCTGGAGGAAGACTGGAGAGGCACAGAATCCAAGCTGCTTGAAGTCCAGTGTAAAGTTTTTGGTGTTGGTCCACTGTGTTTTATCAAGTCCAAAGTCAATGCAGCCATCTACCAGGAGATTTTGGAGCACTTTATGCTTCCATCTGCTGACACGCTTTATAGATATGCTGATTTCCTTTTCCAGGAGGACTTTAGCACCTGCCCACAGTACCAAAACCACTTTCAAGTGGTTTGCTGACCATGATATTACTGTGCTTGATTGGCCAGCCAACAAGCTTGACCTGAACCCCATTGAGAATCTATGGGATATTTTCAAGAGAAAGATGAGATATAGTCGATTCAACAATATTTAGACGAGTTGAAGGTTCAGTAGTGACTCAGCAGTGCCACAGGCTGATCGCTTCCATGCCACACCTCACTGATGCTGTAATTTGTGTCAGGAGCAAGTAATTTGCTGTAATTTGTGCTGCCGACCAAGTATTGAATGCATAAATGAACATACTTTGAAGAACTTGAACTTTTCTGTTTTGCAAATCATTTTTTTGATTGATCTTAAGAAATATTGTAATATTTTGAGATACTGGATTTTTGACTTTAATGAGCTGTAAGCTGTAATCATCAAAATGAAAAACAAAAAACTTTCGGAATGTTTTACTTTACGTGTTATGAATCTATGAAATAAGTTTATTTTCAATAATTTTTGAAATAAGTTACAAAAAAGAACTTTTTCAAGATATTCTAATTATATATATATATATATATATATATAATTAGAATATCATGAAAAAGTTCTTTTTTGTAATATATATGTATATATTTTTGTATATATATGTATACACATATCTTTGAACAGAACAGAAAAAGAAAAAGAAAATCAAAGCTATACTGATTACTTTAACAGCCCACACATACATTTAATTCACTGTCTAAATGGGTACATTACATAGACTTCTGTTGTTATTGTTGTTTTTTGTTTTTCATAGTTAAAAATAATATTACCTAATCCTAACCTTAAAAAATCTACGTGAATTAATTATTATTATTATTATTTTTTAGGTTTTTAGGTTTAAAAAAAAAAAATCAGGTTATTATTTATATGCTATGCTTGTCAAACTCCTATGCTCCCACACAAACTTTTAACGTATGACTTAATGACACAACTTCACTAACCTCTTCATCACAAGGAAGTTTAAGAGTACTTATACAGGTGAATTTGATTGCTTTTAATAATTGATAATATATCCATTGCATTGCTTTATAAATATAATGTCAAATGGCCTAACCCAGGGGTATTCAGTACTGTTTTGAAGTTTAGTTTCAGCCAATCAAATTTAAATAAATAAATAAAACACAAAACATAAATGCATAGATGTCCTAATCACCCTATGCTCTGGTAAGTTATTTATTTAAATTTCTTTTTCTTGCTACCAACACCTTTCAGTTGTCACAGTGCAGTGTGTGCAATGTCCATCATCTAGCAGTGGGCCTTAACACACTCTTATGCTCCATCTCTCTCTTTCTCTCTCTCTGTCTCTGCCTCATGAGCCTGGTGAAAGAAAAATATCCTGTGTATTTCTCCTGGTCTGATCTTCTGAATTCGATTTAGCACTCTTTGAATTGTAACAACACGATGTCCCTTCCCCCCCCCCTCTCTCTCTCTAGTAATATCTAGAGCATTAAATTGGTTCAATTGACCGAGGCATCTGTAAAGCGTGTGGCTCTAAATGTGTGATAAGGGTTTGGGCTCANTGAGCCTGGTGAAAGAAAAATATCCTGTGTATTTCTCCTGGTCTGATCTTCTGAATTCGATTTAGCACTCTTTGAATTGTAACAACACGATGTCCCTTTCCCCCCCACCCCCCACCCCCCCCCCCTCTCTCTCTAGTAATATCTAGAGCATTAAATTGGTTCAATTGACCGAGGCATCTGTAAAGCGTGTGGCTCTAAATGTGTGATAAGGGTTTGGGCTCAGTGGGCTCTTAAGGGTCTCTCTGAAGTGTTCGTCCCATCATCTGTTAACGTGGATACTGAGAAAATCCATGGATTTCTGGGAGCTTTAATAGTGTCTCTAAAACCTGCACTTGTGTATTTGTGTGTGTTTTTGCGGGTTATTGTGCAGGTTTTATTGGTGATGTTCAGGTGGTTACTGAAATTAACTAACAGTTAAACTTGTATAGATGAAATAATACAGCTGAGCATGATTGTGTGTGTAGGAGTTAAACAATATGGTCTGCGGTCTCTTCAATTCAGTAAGAATGAGTTATAGAATAGAACAGCAATGACTTTCATAATGAGTAAATACCTATGTTGACGTGTTGATCGGGTCTGTTTAAAATAACAATGCAAGTGGTTTGTAATTAAGAGGCAGGTTTCTATGCAGCAATATCACATGCAAAAAATGCTATATAGTGTACATTATAAATGTAAATGAAGCTAAATCGAATGCAGTAATTTGGTTAAAACTCCAGTGCAGAGAAGCTGTTTAGGAAACAAAAAATTCTGAAGAAAATCTAGACAGAGCTGTGAAACCGCATGTGCTCAGTGCATACTGCTATTTGTGCATCTGGTGTTGCTTAATTGATGAAATAGCTTCACTGCTAATATGCTCTTAGGATCAGACTGATCATCACTGAGAGAAGATAATTCTAGGGTCATACTTTGGGGACAAATTCTCATTATTAACTGACTTTTGCCTCAATAAATATTAATAGTTAGTTACAGTTAATAAGGTACTGTAGTTGTTAAGTTTAGGTATGGGATACGATTAAGAGATCTGAAATATGGTCATGCAGGATAAGACATTAATATGTGCTTTATAAGTACTAATAAATAACCAATATGCTAGTAATATGCATGAGCAATTAGTTAATGGTGAGAACTGGTCCCTAAACTAAAGTGTTACCAGTTCTGGTAAACAGCATTAAAAAGACGGTGCTTATTAGATTTGATTCCATCACCCCTAGATGTCTGTACTGTACTGTACTGTAGATGTCCATTAGTTCAACATACAAAACATATTATAATAGCTATAAAGCTATAAAGCTATTCTTTTTTTTTCTTTTTTTTTCAACCAGGAATCTGAATATGAAAATAAAGTAAAGTGCTGTTAATAAACAGGATTTCCATCAATCCTGTGTTGTTAGGAGGACAAAGAGGTTGTGCCTTTCTGAAGAAGGAAATCAATAAGTGTTAAAAGGGAATATGTCTTCAGCACTGACATCTTGTGACATGCTGTTCTTGTCTGTTGTCCTCTGTGACATCATCTTTGCGAGACAGACAGCAGGAGAGCAGGCAGGTCTCAATCGGGAAAGGAGAGAACTGTCATTCCACGTCAGCAGCTGTTACAACCCGTACAACCTCGAGCACGGCTTTCCAAACATGCCGTTAAATATTCCTGCAGGAATTTGGCCTCCGAGAGCAGCCAGCAGCCCTCTACTCCGATATTGCGCTCAAATTGGCAGGCGGAGCGTGTGAACCGCGAGGGGAGCCTGAACAGGGTAACCTATCCCTCCTGGCCTCCCGGGAGCCACTTGGCCAGCTTTCATCCACATAATTATAATAAATTTGACATTTCATAGATAATATTGATTTCTTTATTTTAGCATTTCACCGTAGGTGACAGTCCAGCGTCAGGAATGAAATTTCTATCGATCTTTCAGGCATTAATCCCTCATGTGTATGTGATCATTTTTATAAGACCTTTTACTGCGTATAAATCAATATTTCATATCTGCGGCCGTACCAGAGGAGATGTCATATTTGTAAACTGAGGCTTGACACCAACAATTCTCTTTCTTGTTCAGCTGCAACTGTGCAAGACCAGTCAATTTGAGAGGTTGCAGATGGAGGAGAGATGTTGAAAGGAGAAAGAGCCGATGAATTCTTTCCGCTTATCCAAACAGACATAATTATTCCTCGTTTAATGATGAAATAGCATATTTGGAGGGAATCGGAGAGCATGCCAGTGGGTGGTAACTGATGAATAATTAAAATGAATTGGTGAACTGTTTTGATTGATTAGCTCTCTCCTGTACTGAGGAATATTGACCACAGCACTAATTTGACTGCTAATTTCTTCCTTTTTGTCTTACAGTGTTTTTCACTGTCAAAACTTTCTGAAAGCACAAAGACTAGTGCTAATATCCTGTTAGCATTATAATGAATTTTGCAAGTGTCTTACCTGAATTTTAATGAATGGGTCACCACATTTCATTCATCACTTACTCATGCCTCTCCCACAACTGGTAAGATTTGCATTTTTATTTTGTGAAACAAAAATGGATGTCTGGCAGAATGTTTAAGCTGATCTTTTCCATATCTGCTATTTTCTTGACATCCCCCAAAAATAGGGGGGGCTGGGGGGGCTATATGACATGCAATATGTTACAGTATATCTACACTTTTTGTATGTCTCTCTTATCTGACACGCTCAGTTCATCAGTTCATGAAGCTCTCTCCTAACGAACTTATGATGTCATCAGATGTGTTAAAGGGTGCAATACAAAATGTGCAGCACAGTGGATCCCCAGGACAACAATGTAAAACCACTGCTAACCACTGCTAATCGTTTCTCTAACACTAACATGAATTTTCTAAAATGTGATGTATGGATAATAAAGTCAATCTAAGTTGCTTCAGCCAAGTAAATGTTCATCTCTAAATTTTACTGATAAATGTGAAAAAATAAAATATATATATACACAAATACATACATACATACATACATAAATACATGCATAAATAAATAAATAAATACTGTAATAAATGCTGTTTACTTGCTTAAAAAAATAAACTATCAATCAAAAGACAGAAGGTTTGTAATGGACTGTGCACAACAGGTTTTTCAGCAAAGTTTTGAACATACTGGTCATTTAGAGTCTTTAGAAATTAGCATATCAAATGGATCAATTGAGAAACATTATTTTGAAAACCATACCAAACTCCATAGTCTAATCCAAACACACTAGTACTGCTGGAGTTTACATGTAAATGTAATCTTCTCTAAACAGAAGAGAAGGTAGACAGATTTGGCTCTCAGTTCTTAATGGAAGGCTCAAGCTCGAGACTCGACCCAAGCTCTAAATACCGCCCTGGACTTAAATTGAGTTAGACATAAGGAGGAGTTGTGGTGCAGGAGGGATACTGGAAGAATTGTTGCAAGACTGAGGTTAGCAGTGTTAAATTTCCTTACTCCAGCTTTGATGAACATTAACTAAATGAACATTTTCCTCCCAACCTTTTGTTTAGAATTAATAAATATATTTAGGAATTAAAGCAATGCAGTTTACATTAAAATGTTGTTATCTGTTTGGAATCACTTGAGCAAACACTTTAGGCTCAACCTAAGAAAATCAAGCCTTATAAGGACATATAGAAAAATATATTTGGCCTTTTTGTTAATCACCTCAGGTCTTGTCTTCTCTCATTTTAGTGCAGCCACACTGATGCACGGTTTAAGGAGAACAACATATTTACACATTCCGGGTGATAGATGGAGACAGAATCTTTTGGACTTTGGATGAACTACCCCATTAATGGGTTTTAAGCATGAAATATACTGAACACAATCAAAATTAGAATAATTAGAGGAAAATTGATCTGAATCTTTACATTGTTTTCAACAGAATTAAATTCACTTATGGCACATGCAATGACCCTTCCCTCATAAATCATTTCAAACCTTTCTATTGATATTCAGTAAGATATTTCACCGTTAATCCAAGAGAAATGCACAAGTGTTTGGAAGAAAATGCGATCACCTGAACACAGCAGACACATGACCTTTTCCTGCTTTTTCCAGAACATGTCCCTCTCCTCACAGCTGCGGCTCCCCGAGAACCTTCGGCAAAGGCCAGTCCATTAAGAGCATATGCTAATTCCACCATCTTTGCCTAATTGATGCTATTTTACCAAGTAAACAAGACTTCTGTCTACTGTGGATCTGTTTCTGCCAGTGAGGAAATCTCAGCAGCACTTTTCACTATAATTTCTCCACAGAGAAACTCTGCTATTGTTGGGCCATTATTGCAAATTATACGGTTTTTCCTTCTGAGACAGGAAGTGCTATTCTCTCTTTTTTTAAAGGCCATGCTTCTCTTTTTGTCTCTCATGTTCATCTTTTTTTTTTTTCTGTCTCTCTCTCACATCAGGAGGTGTTGGAGCGTGTGTGTTAAAGCAGGATGACAGACATGTTACAAAAGTGTGACACACAACACCATGGCGATTTGTCAATCGCATTGGCGCCCCCAACAGAGATGTGCTGTGCAACACTACACAAAAAGCAACACACAAAAACATCACACACAAGCGTGTAAACTCCAAATTCTAGTGAGCTGCCTACCCAGGCAAAAGTAGTTGCTGCCAATGTGAAGGTTGTTCCAAAAGGCATGAAAAGAATAATAATATTAATAATAATTAGAATAAGAATAAGAATAAGAATAAGAATAAATTAAGTACAGACAAAATAGATTTCAAATCAACATAAATTTACACAATATGCCATATATTTATTGTTACAGTGTTGTTAGCTTAGCGGCATGCTAACATTAAATTTAATTGGAATCAACTGTGAATCAAGTCGAGACACTGACTGTGTAGTGTTCCTATTCCATTACATTCTGAGGTTCCATTTCTAGACAGTACACAGGCAGCTCACTAGGGTTTAAAATAGAGCTTCTGTCTCTCTTTCCCCCTCCTTGAGATCCATTTTTCTCTCTCAGCCAATGATGCTACATTCTAATTTCTCTTCTCTATCAGAAATCCATCTTCTCTGACACTCTGTAATGTCCACTCGTTCAAGATAATGCTGATGTATCTGCTGTCTGCTGACTTTTGGATCTCCTGTTCCTAATATTGAAAAAAATAAAATGAAATAGAATGACCAGTCAAATTGCTCCTTCTTACCATCACTTCACAAACTCTTCTCTCTCTCTCTCTCATCAGCATATGTTTGTCTTCATTCTTTTGAAAAGTATTTGAATAGAAACTCTTTCTCTTTCTGCCTCTGTGTCACTATGTTTTTCAGTACCAGGACAGACAACAATTTAAATGAATAACACATTACAATAAATAGTACATATTTTAAATGATCCATAACGTCTCAGGGTACGTATGTAACCCTGGTTCCCTGAGAAGGGAACGAGACACTGCGTCCTCTAGGGGTCGCTATGGGGGAACGCCATCTCCGTGACCCATGTCTGAAGCCTACATACAAAAACATCAACAGAGTTGGCCGGCGACAGCTTATGACGTCACTACCGGTGCGACTACAGTATAAAAGGATGCCGGTAGAACATAACATTCGCTTCTTCGTCTGAAGCTTACATCCGAAGCATGGCGATGAGACTAGAGGACGCAGTGTCTCGTTCCCTTCTCATGCTGAGGGGAGTGCCTGTCATCATAGAGGCGAGCACTAAGTACCGACTCCCTAAGCTTTAAGGGAGTTGCCCCTGAGACGTAGTGACAGCTGTCAGTGACATTACCCCTCTACGGCCAGAGCCTGTGCTGCATATCCCAGACTTACCTGAAAGGGGTCAGAAACACTGGACTCGGGGTACAGCCCAAAGCTTGGAAACAGAAGGTATTCCTTTAAGGGGATACGGCCAAATGCCTAGGATTGCCTAGGTTGGCCTGTCACCCAGGGGGCTACCGCGGCTCTGGAAGGTTTCCTCAGGAGCCATACTACAGAACGCAAGTGGTAACTCCCTGCTCAATGATACCCAAATAGAGTGGGGCCCAAGGTGACCGGGGACAACTAACTCAAAAAATGGGCATGAGGTTGAGCTTGAATTATCTCAAAGAGCGCGCTGGAACTAGCGCGTGTAATACCGTTCCTTTAGCCTTGCAGATGCTCAAGGAGTGGGACCCAAGGTGGCCGGGGTTCTAACCAACTCGAGAAAGGGTATTGGCAATGACGCGTGAATCCCTACCATAAAGGATTTTAGAATGGACGCAGAACTCCGGTGCATTCCATACCACAGCGTGGATTTTAGAAAAGTGCCCAAAGGTTCGTGTGTGCACTTACCATATACATGGATTTGAGAAAGCGCCCAAAGGTTCGTGTGGGCCTTACCATAAGAATGGATTTTTAGACGTACCGTTGAGAAAAGGGGAAATAGGAAGACCCTCAGAATGAGGGGAGCACTGCAGGCATAAAACAAAGCTCCAAGGGGAAGGCAGTAAGGGCGAACCTCAGTTGCCCGATAGGGCAATGCTCAGAGCAAACCCTCGAGGGGAGGGGAGCATACTATGCCAAACGGACAGTAGCTGCAGCTAGCTGTCTAATAATACTGCCATGGAGCCAATACACTTAACCATAATGAAAGGTAGTGTATCAGGACAGGCTTCTACTCCCGAGAGACAGGAGGAACACCTGATCCCCCCAGGGGGGACGAGCTCTCAGAGACCCTTTCCGCAGAGAGGGGAGCATCGTTGTGTCCTGTAAAAGAGGCCTTGGATAAGATCTGATCACGGGGATCAGACATAAAGGGGGAGACATCACCTCTATAAAACTGCATAGAGAGCAGTAGCATCCCCAGCCCTCGGGCTGTGTTGCGGGTATTCTCTTAAGGAGGCATAAGCCATTCTCACCCCTGACAGACCAGTTCTAGCAAGGCCCGTTGAACCTCGAGAACAAGGGCCAGGATTGTAGCCAAAGCTCCTCGGAGCACCCAGAAGAGTTTCCGCAGAAACGCCTCTGACTCATAAGTTGGTGAAACATAGCGTGGTCAAGCCCACTCCTCGGAGGGGCGACTCACTAGATCATCAGGATGGCATGGGGATAGGTCTGCATGATGAATAGGTGGAAACCCTGAAACAGGAAGCCCCTCAGGGCGGGACGCAGATAGAGGGTCTCAGCCAGGTGGCCACAGGCCCATGTGTCTATCCAAGGGTGTCCAGGAGCATCCTGAGAGAAAAGACTTCCGAAGAGCTTACCTGAAGGTAGGACCGTAGCCCTAGATGTAGAGCTGTAGTGGGGACCTGAAAGTTTCCCATTTCGATATGCCGAAGGCAGATCCACAGACAAGCAGACCAAAACCATAGTCGAAGACCAGAGGGGGGTGCTCGAAGAGGACCTACCAAAGGAAACACACAAGACAGGTCCCAGAAATACAGCATGGTTAGACACATAATAAGGGATCGTACTCACCCACCGTGGTTCCCACGCATGACTCCAGTTAGCCCAGGTAGACCTTCTTGTGAAGCTGCCCAGACCACCATAGTGGGTCATCTACTTATAACCCTAACAGGGAAGATAACACCATCTAGGCAGGGGCACAGGGAGACCACTGCTTAAAAACCTACGAAGGGGAGCAATCACAGAGTTAACAAACGGGGTATTTTAGATAGTCAATGTGCCTTGGAAGGCTACCAGAATGGAACCAGCCGAGATTGACCTGACCACAAAGAATGGGCTGTCTACTTACAACCTAAGCAGGGGAGACAGCACTTATCTGGCTAAGAGCTCAAAGAGACCTCTACTTAGAAACCCTAGGAAGGGGAGCGATCACCAAGCTAGCACCTGGCTATCCTCAGATAGACGGCTCTAGGAAAGGGGTATGCAACTGCCAAAAACACCAGCAGTGGGCTGTCAAACTATAAACTCAAAAAGGGAAGACATCACCATCTCGGCAGGTTCCAGGAACACCAAACAAGGGTTTTAACTAGCACTAGGGCTGCGCAAACAACCGGACGCGACCACCGCGCACATCCCGGCAGCAACACCGGTCTCGTGCCCAGCCACAAACCTCCACCACGCTGAGCCAGACAGAGAGGCACCCACCACACAGAGCCACAGCCCACCGACAAGGCGCGCAACACTGCGCAACCCACCAGCGAACCACGGCACCGTGCAGCACATGCAGCCCCACCCGACAGCAGGTGACGGAAACCCATGACCAACCATGGAACCGGCAATCGCATCCGACCATTCACACACCCCCAGCCAGCACATTGCTATCCTCAGACAGATATGCTTTCCAGGAAGGGACAAGTTAACACACAGCTAGCCTCAGATAGCTGCACTTAATCACATAATTGTGGGAGAACTATAACCATCCTCAGATGGCTATACTAGGGAGGTCCCTTTTTATTTTCTGTCCATACACCCGAGTATGGCAGAAAATTAACACCATAACCACAACCGCAACGTGCGGCATATCTTCAACCCCCTTGGGAGCTGAACACGCTCCGCCCACGCGCCAGACTCCCCCGGGAATCAGGCGGAACGGAGCCGCCGACACGAATGCGTTGTTAATGCCCGAGAGGCAAACACACTCATGCAAATTCAGGTATAGAGAAGACTCACCTCCCTCCTTTGCGAATGCATCATGATGAGCACATCCAGTTCCCTCGCGAGCTGGAGGCGCTGCTCCTAACCACACACACACAGCCCACGAGCTTCGTGCAAGCGGCTACGAGAGCACGCCAGTCCCTCGCAAGAAATAAGCACTGAATGTGACGATCGCATTCAACTCCCTCGAGAGCTGGACGCTGGACCGCACACACAGCCCGCGAGCCCTGTGAAAGCGGCTATGAGAGCGTGTCTGCCTCTCGCAACAAGCAATAAATGCAACGATTTCATCCAACTCCCTCGAGAGCCGATTTTCGCTTAACCCTCACCACACATGCGCAGCCCAAGAACCGTATGAAAGGTGCGGGTATCAGAGCGTGCTTGCCTCTCGCTAGAGACAAGCATAGAACGCAATAAACTCCCACAGAAGCAAAGTGCGCTTGCTCTTTACCACGCATCGTCACACGCGAGCCGTCCTAAAAACAGTTGGTGAGAAAACATGCACTCAATTCGAGCTTTTGGTTACAGACAAAAGGTCAGTGAAGACGAAGAAGAGAATGTTATGTTCTACCGGCATCCTTTTATACTGTAGTCGCACCGGTAGTGACGCATAAGTGACGTCATAAGCTGTCGCCGGCCAACTCTGTTGATGTTTTTGTATGTAGGCTTCAGACACGGGTCACGGAGATGGCGTTCCCCCATAGCGACCCCTAGAGGACGCAGTTCGAGTTGCTCGAAAGGGAAAGGGATTTTTCTATGAGACTCAGCACATATACTGCTCACTATAAAATAAGAACTTTGTTAACATTTACACACTCAGCACAGAACATATGTATGTTCTCCTTTGATGATCATCATGAAAAAAAAAAAAAATTAAATCACATGTGATCAAATAAAGCAGGTCACCTGTTAGTAAATACACCTAGTAGTAACATGTTTTAATGGGAGACATGATTTCATGACTACACCACTCACAAAAAGGCTAATAATAAATAATAATAATAATAATAATAATAACAATAATTTAAGCACAACTGTGATGAATTGTGTTGATTTCAGTCATGTTAAACAAGTTGAAATTTTGTGCATTTATATGTCATATATCACAAGCTTTAACCCAAAACAACTTACAAATGAGGACCATCAAACAGAGTACCAAGTTTAAAGGGGTCCTATTGCTCTTTTACAAAATCTTGATTTTATTTTGAACATGCTCAAATGCTTGGTGGTTCGAAAAACGCATTATTTTTCACATAATTTACATTCCCCTTCAGTCGTTCACTCCGACGTTGCATCAAGTGACGTATTTGGGATCGTACTTGGGAGCCCAATCACCTCTGAGCTAAAGAGAAAAGGCCAATGAACATTGGCGAGTGGAATCTGCATGCCAAGCTCCTCTTCCATACATACGGGTATATAAGATGGCAGCGTGCATCCACTCATTCAGATTTCTGCTTTGCTGCAAAGCTGACAGAAAAGAAGCTTTCCTGCTCGATTGTATATCCGGCCTCGCCGGCAATGTTGCATTTCAGTGAAGCGCTGCCTTTGTTGCGGTCCAATCTAAAAGAGCAAATTTCTCACACGGTCGTTGAGAGTATCTCTGAAACATGGCACGTCTTTCCGACTGTGTGTTACTGGATGCGGTGCCTATCTGGCTTCCTTTGACAAGCACGATCTCTGCCTCACGTGTCTGGGCTGCGATCATGCGGAGGCGGCGTTCATGAATGGTTCATGCATTCATTGTCAGCGCATGACCATCGCTACGCTTAGGTCTCACCTCTTGTATGAGAGAGGCCGCCCTGTGTTCTCTACCCAGCGCACCGTGAGAGCACCTCGGCTGCATTGGTTAAAAGCCGGGGAGACCTAAGAATCACAGTGCGTGACACTCCACCGGGCAAGCCCCCACGGAAGTCACGCCCCTCTAAGTGTGGTCCCGTCGAGCTGCCGAAACATGACACTCACTCGTCTCGTGGCGAGCCTAGTGTCTCTTTGGCGCTCCGGAAGAAGATTGATTGTCCATCGTTGCATCAGAGGAGGGGTTATCGTCTACTGATGCTGCCCCACCACGGGGGCTGCTCAGTCAGAGGCTGACGTTCCACTTCGCCCCGCTCCAGTACCTTTCTTCCTGGAGGTTGATGAGGAGCTCACCAAGACGTGGGGGGTCACCTATAGGGCTCACTCGAGTCTGAGTTCCTTCCTCCTCACTACCCTCGATGATGGGGCAGCCAGGGGGTACGTTGACATTCCACAGGTGGAGCGTGCAGTTGCAGTGCGAAGGCTTACAGCGCTGAGGGCCAGGCTGCCTACACCTTGCATGCTATGGCCATCCTGCAAGTCTACGAGGCCAAAGCACTTCAACAACTGCACGTGGGTAGTTCTGACCCTGGGTTAATGGAGGAGCTGCGCTCTCCGACCGACTTCTCTCTCTGGGCGACGAAGGTCACAGCGCAGTCCCTTGGTCAGATTTGTTCTTCGGGGGACTTCAACAACTGCGCCCCTACCCCTGGGGGAGGGCCAGGGGACTGTGTTTTCACTGTCACTACTGACCTCCGGGTCAGTGGTACCCACCATTTCAAAAAAAGAGCAATTTCCTCTAAGCTCCGCTTCCTCAGTTTCCGACTCGGGGCTTGAATTCGCCACCGCGGGATCCAGGGCAGAAGGTTAGTGCTGCCCAAAGCAGCCCGGCTTTACTTCAGGGCACTCCGCTCACTGGGTTGAGTCCCCTTCCCATCCCAGGCTGCCCCACCGCAGGTACGTCAGCTACTGTTCCATTGATCCCACTCGTACGCCGGCTGGGGGCCTGGCTAGCGCTCCCCAGCCCGTCCCGCTGGTTAATCTGGACGGTACGGCTCGGCTACGCAATCCAGTTTACGAGGCGTCCGCCCAGGTTCAGGGGCGACCGTTTCGGACACAGATGCCTCTGTCCTGCGTGCGGAGATTGCGGTTTTCCTGGAGAAGGACGCAATCGAGCCTATCCCTCCAGCCGAGATGAAATTGGGTTTTTACAGCATGTATTTCATCGTACCCAAGAAGAGCGGCGGGTTACAACCTGTCCTGGACCTTCAAGTTCTGAATCG
>JAHKKF010534904.1:7585-22855 GCA_019740295.1 Labeo calbasu
GATCAACACGTTCTCACTCCGAACCCGTCACATACTGACGCTTGGTCAGGACCCCTTTGGCGTCACTTCTTGACGCTTAGGGTAGGGCTGTACATAAGAAACCCTTGGCGTCAAGCCTTGGTTGTGAAATGCTATTGGCTCTTGGGTGTCTCGTGATCGACTGTTCGGGAGTATCTTTTTGAGCGTGTTAACGGAGCGGGATCATTTTCAGCCATTAAAACCTTCTCAGAATGCAAAAGGACTTGCCTGTTGCGTGTTTTACATTGTTCAGAAATGGGCAGGGGTGGGTTTAGGTGCTCCAATAAAAGTATAAATTTATATAAAATAATTTCTATTTTTACAAATGCATGTAAACCATTACATTAAGACAAACAACTGAAAACAACAGAGGACGCCAAAGGGGTCCTGACCAAGCGTTAATATGTGACGAGTTGGGAGCGAGAACGTGTTGCGATGAATGAAAAATTCAAAAGATTAACGTTTATTTGAAATAGAAATCTTTTGTAACATTATAAATATCACTTTTGATTCCTTTAATCCATCCTTGCTAAACAAAAGTATTAATTTCTTTCAAAAAACACAAACTTTTGAACAATGTGTATGAAATGGCCAAAACACATCTTACAAACTTATAAGTAGCTGTGTTCGATTGAAAACCAACACAATTGTTTGGTTTTGTGTTATTATGTGGCGCTTTCTGGAAAACATTCATCAAAAGTAGTTTTCTGTGCTTTTCTTTAGGTGTTTGCTGACCCAGGAAGTGCTTGATGTGAGACTGTGGCTTCAGGGTTATGTGTATTTTTCTCTTCGCTCTCCCCGTAAAGACGCAATCTTCTCGGAGAACTTCTATCAGAACGTGATGACATTTGGGTGGCTTTTCTATTGAAAGTCGTGCGAGCAAACTCTTATTTTCCACTCCAGGACTCTGGTAATGGACAGACAGCAGCGGCCCGTGAGCCGTCCTGCCTGCGGGCGCGTCACGCGGCTAATGAAAGCGACAAACATTAGCAGACCCCGCGCTCACCCCGACCTCTCTCTGCCCAACAACACCATCTATTAGCGCGGCGGCATTCGTCACGCAGAGGGCGGCGGATCCGTCCTCCACTCCGCCGGTGACCTGCGTTACGATAATCGCGCGTGTCTATTAAAATGCAATGATGGGCCAATGTCACGGGACGTTTCTCTGACACCGATATTACTCGCGACAGATCTCGCTTTGACTCAAGGTGTCTTTCGGGCGCCTCTGGCGAACGGCAGAGCCGGAGCGGCGCTCTCATACGAACCCGATGAAAAGTGACGCGACGCGTACGGCGTCGGGAAAGATCTGAGGCCGCGGCGCCACCTGAGGAAAGAAGAGAAAGAAACCGGCGAGAGGGGGAAAAAAACACATTCTGCCATCCGAGGCCCCGCCGACACATCAGCCCTAACAAGTGTTTTTTATCAAACGTGGCGCGGGCGCCTTTGTTATTTCTCTTTCACCAGTAAATTACACTTTTAGGATTTATTAAGACACAAAACAATTTTCAAATAGTGGGTCCAAAGCCTCAGTGGAAAAGCACTCATTACTTCTTAGCCCGAGGCGCTGTTTCCTCCGCTAGCGAATTCGTCTCTCTCTCTCCCTCTCCGTCCGATGCTGTCGTGTCACAGCGGTTTGTTGAAAGTGGCGATGTGTTTCTACTCTCAGCAGGTGCTTCTTAAACTCTCGTCAATAATTGAAGAGGGAGGCATGTTAGAAAACGCGGCGCCTTTTGACATCACACATATTTCTGCTTTCATGCGTTCTTCTTTTGTTTTATTCATCCCGCTTCGCCAGAATCCTTATGTACGACAAAAGATGCATTTGTTGCCTTGAAGTCGGATGACGTGTTTGATTTCTGAGCTGTGGTCACTATCGGGTCATGTATATTTCTGGTGTGATTTTGCCGGGTCCCCGGAGATCTCACGCTGGGCCGCTGTCCGTGATGCATTAATCATGTCCGAATCCTCGAGACAAAGGGCCGCGCGTTTCTCGTCTGCATGTGAAATGATGCGACGCGGGCCTGCCACGAGGCCGCGTGACTCCATCGCGCCGGTTAAACTCTCAAACGTGCTCTTTGATGGGCTTTAATGAGATGTCAGCGCCCAGACGAATTTCTCCGCTGTCCAGGAAACAGGCCGCGGAGCACGAAGCCGCATCTCTGCGATTTGCTTAAAAACACACCTAGCGAATCTTCCACACGATCACAGCGTCAGTAGTGTGACGTTTATCAAGCAGGATTTGAGTCAAACCGATACAATGAGCCACTAGACTGAAACTCAACCACACGTTTGTCTCTGGATCTCAGATCAGAACCGTGAGTCAAACCTGCTTCTCATCAGCGTCTACAAAATCTGATTTTCTGACCTCAGGCCTGACGTTTTCAGTGCTGTAACTGCCACAGATCAGCTTCTTTAGGAGATTCTATTAAGCTTCTTTGACTCTTTTCCACTTAAAAGAAAAAAAAATCTAAACATAGTTGAAACTAAATAAATTTACATGGGAATAAGATATAAAGATTTGTTTTCATAGATCTTGAACATAAATAGGTTATATTTTCTTAAACTACATTGGTAGAACTGTTTTTACTTTCAAAAACTGCAAGTGAAGACAAAATACATTTGTAGCCATGTATACACATTCCTTGAAATATTAATATCAGGGTTGATTTTTGAGTAAATTAACTTGTTTTGAGAATTTTTAGATGTTGAACCTGGAAAAAACTCATTAAAATCAGGATTTTTGCAGTGTTTGCTGTTCTCACCACAATCCTAAATACTATAAATGCGCCCTTGTAAATGATCAATAGTTATTTATCATCACTAACACTAAAGCGCATCTTATTTCAACTCCTGTTACAGTAAATTTGGAATTTATATAATTTATAATTCTTTAAATAAATAATATATGGTAGCATAACTCATTTTTAAAACCCTTGAATCACACATAAAAAAAGTCATAGTAATTGAAACCTATGTTCTATGTGTTTTATTTTGGGTTGAGCTGATAATAATTGTTCTTTTGCACGTGTAAGCTATCTCAGATACTTTTATTTAAGTTTTGTCAAGGATCTGGTGCTCAAACAAATGAATCATTATTAATTTAAGTCATTTGTTGATTTGAGTTTATCTTTCAGGCCACCATCATTACAATTTCCAGGTCTGAAGCTGCAAATCTTACAGCACACCACATTATTTATAGACAATATTTTGATTACTGTCATTTTTCTTAAAACAGATTTAAATCTATTGTGCTTAACAAGTGTAAACATTAAAAAAAAAAAAAGATAGACAGTAGAAGAAACTTACCTCTGACTGAATCTTTGGGTGATGATGTCACTTCCTTAAAGACACTGTATCAGAAAGATCAAACAATCAGGGTTTAAAAAAGAAAGTGCTGGACAGAATATGAACAAACACCGAAAGCATTACCTTATAATTTAACCAAAAGCTAAATTTAAGTAGAGCTTATTTTATTTTTTCTATCAATATGTAATGTTGTTGCTGATAAAGGCATGATCTTCTGATGTAAAATAATAATAATAATAATAATAATAATAATGACATTTCTGTTGCATTACAAATTAATGTTGAAGAGTTGAATATGTTGAGTAATGTGAATAAGTTAATTATTTGTGTAGCACATCATGATGTGTTTATTTTTACACTAAAGAAATCCACTGTGATAATAAAAAAAATAATAATAATTATAACTTTAAAATAAAATAAACAGTATAAAACATAAGTGCTAGCCACTGCAGAATAAATCAATAAAAAAAGAATCTAATTATTTATTTTCAAATGATAAATTAAAATATGGATTTGAATAGAGTTGATTCTTCTGCTTTGTGTCTGAAAAACAAAACTAACATGTCACTGTCTGTCTGAATATCTGCACTGGAAGCAACAGAATTACTGACTGTGTGTGTGTGTGTGTGTGTGTGTGTGTGTGTGTTTGGTGTAAATGCCAACATGCCTCTCTCTCTCTCTCTCTCTCTCTCTCTCCTGATCAGTATTCCTGGTCTGTTAATTAGCGTTGGAATATTCCGGCCGTTACTTTTCTGACAGGTGCAGTCGGTCTGCTGGGGTCCAAGACTCTGAAAGACTCGACACGAGAAAGATTCTCAAACACACACACACTGAACGTGTTAATTTCATCCCCCATCTGTTATTACATAATCACTGCCAATGTGTCTCCGCTAAAGACAGCAGAAAAAAAAACACACTCAATACAGACAGACAGAACATGAGAGACAGACAGCACTGGTCATGAGCAGGAGATGCTGCTTCTGGTCAAGGTCTTTGCGCTGCTTTTTTGGCTGTGATATCAAAATAAACAGCTTTAAAATGTCATTTTTACACATGGAATGCAATTCTTTAACAGAAGAGAGAAAATAAAAGGGGAAAAAACAGCAGAATTCATAACAAAAATGGATATTTTAGATATGTTTGGCAGAAAAAAAAAAAAAAAGCTTTGGCAGCCTTGTGTATTTACCGTCAGTTGTGGGAAAAACTCAAAGTATAACCTCAAAGGTCAAGAGGTCACTGACACACACATGGCAAAAAATAAATAAATAAATAAAATAAAAATAAATAAACATATGAAAATATTTCTACATATATTTTTAAATATAAAAATATTTTTACGTAAATATATTTTCAACCAATACATATTTGTATATGGTATATAAATATATTTTTAGAAGCATTTAAAAGTATATTTCACCCTCTATTTATTTCAATCCAAAAACGTACTTATTATTATTATACATTTTATTTATAGGCGCCTTTCATGGCATTCAAGGACACCTTACAAAGTCCAAAACAGAGGAAACAATAATATTAAACAATGAACGTTAATACAACAAACAGACATAAAATCACATAAAAATCTGCCTAAACAAATAAGTTTTAAGACGAGATTTAAAAACCGCAAGACTTGAACTATTGCAAACTTCAGAAAGTGATTTCCATAAAAGTTATTTGTTGTCTGTAAGGAGTGGATTGCACCCGCAAAGGCTACTATAAGACCGGAAGTGTTTTTTTGTTATTTTTTCTTTTTCTTTATTTATTTTAAATATATGAAAGTTAAAACTAAATAGATTTTTAATTTAATAAGGTAATTTTATTTCATGCTTACAACATATATTTGCAATATATTTAAATTATATTTTAGGCACTTTTTTTTTACAACAAAAGGAGCTCCTGACAGGAAGCTGTGGATGTTTTCGCAGCTCTGCAGCGCAAGAGGAAAGGTTGTAAATGTGGCGTTCCTGTGTAAATTCCTCCCGATCGCAGCGCTGCCAGTGTACACAGCGCTGGTCCGCTCACGCCCAGCCGGACGTCGTGTACTTTGGGCCGGAGAGGATCCGATCCGCCCCGCAGGCTCTGACGCGGCCCGACGTGGGAACGCTCGCTGTAATCGTTTGTTCAATTATTTTTCTTGGACGCTGCACCTGAACTCAAGCACAGAAGATTCCAGATTCACGTAAAGCGGCGGCGCCGCGGGGCCTTCAGCGCGAGGAGGTGTAAGACTCGACGTGACACTGACGAGGCTCTCGGGGAGTAATTTTCACCGTATTCTTCTGCCTGTTTGACCTCCGCTTGACAAGCTCCCAAAGCATTTTGTCTGTTGTATTTTACCATCGAACGGATCAAAGACCATAACAGCCGATTACAGAGGAGAGAGGAAACAGAGAGGATGTTACCTACACACACACACGTCTGAAAAGTTTAACATGTCATGCATAAAGGCCTCAGATGTTCATAAATGGCCCAAATTGCCGTGCTGTTGACCTCCTGCTCTACGGCTCGCGTTTCCAACCTGAATTCCCTCATGGTTCACACAGTTGTTAGAGGCTTTTCTGTGTCTTCATTTTATTCCTCAATTATAAAACAGTTCAGACTCTAAATTCTGAGGCATGTGGTAAAATGGCAATAAACGCAAACGAGCGCACATTAAAGTCTATGTTAATGAACAGAGTGACAACTATAAACAGCAGCCACAGTCAAATGAATTTTTCATTCCAAATATTATTATTAATAAATATCATTATTTATTGAAATATTATCATATTGCTGCTGCCAAAGTTTTACAAATACAAATTACAAAAATGTTACAAACCTTAAATAATGAATTACAAAAATGATTGTAGGCACTAGGCACTGTCATGGTTTATTGTTTTATTAAAGTCTAATGTCAATTAAATATCTTAAATTAATTAAATAAAAATAAATAAATAAATAAATAATTATTAAATTATATTATTATATACAATATTTACAATAATAATGGTACTTTTATTTTTACAATTTTAACATAACTTGAAAGTAGCAGTAGATGTTTTAGGTACTTAAAAGTATTTATTTTTATTATTTCTATTACTAAAACTGCTTAAAATACATATATTTTTAAATAATATGATTAATATTTATTAATAATAAAATGTTTATCCCATTATGATTTGTATTCATGTGATAATTTATACAAATAATATTACTATTATTTTAATCTAAATATGATTCACATTTATTAAACAATGAAATATTTATTTAATTATGATTACTATATTAGTTGTGATAGTATTTATATTTTTTTCTCATTTTAGAGTGTATTGAAATTGAAACTAGCACTAGATGTTTTATATATTTACATTGCATTTTTTTTTAATTATTATTAGTGTTTATAATAAATCTGTTTATTTAAATATGCTTTATAATTACATTTATATTAATAATAATAATAATAATATTACTTTAAGTATGCTTAATTTTTTGACTAATACAGTTTTATAATTTTAGAGTAAATTGAAACTAGCTCTACAATTAACTAAAGTACTAGAGTATTATTACTTATTATATGGTTAGGGTTAGGATTAGGGTTTGGTTTAGGGTTACTTGCATGTAATTATGCATAATTAATTGTTATTGCAATAGTCAATACATGTAACTAGTAACAAGGACACCTTAAAATAAAATTTCTTTCAATAAAAAAACAATAAATCAAACTATTTATTTCTTTTAGAAACAAATGTATTTCTACGTATGACATACTGCGAGCATATTTTTGTCATCTTCAGCAGGGCTCATGAATGAAGCCGGTACAATCTGTGGATCTGCGCTCAAATTATTCATTCGGTCACAGAGAACGACACCCGTGAGGTGAAACACAGAGAATCAGTGGGACGGTACAGTCACCGGATTCCTCTTTTCTTTCTGCTGTTTTTTCCCGGCAGTGCAGCTGTCTAAATGAGACGGATTAAGTTAACTAGCTGTGTTAGGAAACAGCGGTGCGGATTAGAGCGCCGGTCGGACACCCGGAGCATTCATGCAGCCACTGCAAACCCTTAAACCTCCATCACAGCCCGCTGGCTCCAACACACACACACACACACACACAGAGACAGAGAGAGAGAGAGAGAGAGAGACAGGTGGCCGATCTCTGCAGAGAGAGTGAATTCACAAACACCTGCTTGTGAAAGACGAGCTCATATTTGGACAGATTGGATTTGTGCAGCTCATGCGTGGCATTAGTGACACGACCGCGGCCTTTCACACGCTGCTCACATTCACACTGGAGTATGCAGCGAACACACGGATGTCTGCTTCACACGGCATTCCTACAGGAAACTAACACACAACCACAAGACTTCAGCATTGCACATGATCACATCAGACTAGAGAACCGCTCACTAACCTTGTTTAAGTTACCCAGTATTTCATCTGTCAGGACCATCGGCAGAAACACATCAGAATTTCACCAGCAGTCGCACGACTGAAAGAACAAATCAGACACATTACAACTCAAATAAACATTTAAGATATTACGTTACAAATGCTTTAAAAATATCATTGCACCATTAAGAATATTAAGTGAAATCTATACAAATCTTGTCTAGTTGAATCTTGCTTTTTTTTTTTTAATTGGTTAATGAGTTAATAGTAAAACATATGTTGCCATTATGACCATTAACTTTTTTTTACAAAACTGAAAAATATAAACTACTTCAATATTTTTGTTTTTAACCATCTGGACACTGATGCTATTATTGAACATTTTTGAAAATTTAAATAGCAGATTATTAAAAATGCTGTATCTTTTATCATATTGCTGCAAGTTAAATGCAATACGTTTTAAAATACTTTCACCATTTCACCGTTTTAGGGATTAAATGTGATCAATCAAACCAGTCATAATGGTCAATTTTTCATCACATAAATAAGCTTTCCATTGATGTATGGTTTGTTATGATGAACAATATTTGGCTGATCTCAGGGTGCAAAAAAATCAAAATATTGAGAAAATCGCCTTTAAAGTTGTCCAAATGAAGTTTTTAGCAATGCATATTACTAATCAAAAATTACATTTTGATGTATTCACGGTAGGAAATTTACAAAATATCTTCATGAAACATGATCTTTACTTAATATCCTTATGATTTTTGGCATAAAAAAAAAACCCTGATAGTTTTGACCCATACAATGTATTGCTGGCTATTGCTACAAATATACCTGTGCTACTTATGACTGGTTTTGTGGTCCGGGGTCACAAATATACTTTGGTCAAAACCCCATTCTGATATTGTAAAATCACTGTAATGCACAGCCTGCCATAGTTTATTGCTTTATTGAAGTCTTATATCAATGAACTATCTGTGTCAACTAATATTTAAGTAATATTAATATTTTAATTAACGTTAATACTTGAATTTCTAATAATTATAGCTTACACTGAAATTAGCACTAGATGTTTTCGGTACATAAAACTTTTTTTTTCCAATTACTAATACTGTTTATAAATCTAATCATATTATTACTTCTGCATCTGGAACACTTGTGCTTATTGTGTTTTACTGTAAATACAATTCCTGTTTGCATATGCAAAATCTCTTCGCAGATGTACAGCTTGACTGTTTACAAACAGGTTTTCTGAACACGCCCACTGCCTGTCATTGGCCAGTCAGACAGATAGTCCCGCCCCCCAACTCACATGATTGGTTGAGTCAGAAGTCTCAGTGTTTCTCTCTAGCAGTGACTGCCTTTGAACATTAAACTAAAAATCAGTTTACGTTCAGTGTTCACCTTCAAGCTGTGTCTTCTGTGAAGAGAAAAGTTAGTTTCACTGAATCACAGCAGCAAAATAAAAGCGTGAATTACTGATTATGTGTGTTGTTTTGATCATACGTGTGTTTTAAAGTGATTTGCTCTCAAACTAAACTCCCTGGTTGTTTATTATCTCTCGAATATGAAGAGAATCTCTTGTTTCTCATGTTTCGTGTGCGGCTTGAGCCTGTGATGTGTGTGTGTGCTCGAGGGAAGCACCATTCAATTGTGTTTGTCAAGGCCTCTATTCCTCACGTCTCACACACTCTAACGTAGAGTCTCTCTCTCTCTCTCTCTCTCTCTCTCTCTCTCATGCTCCAACTGTTTTCTACTAACTTAAGTCTGTCAGCTAGAAAACACACAGAAAGAGTCCGTCACAAACTCTCGTTTCTCAATCCTCCAGGGTTGGGAATTCCGGCTCTCTCCGTCTTTATCCACAGCTAAACACTGACAGACCGCTGGACCGCGGCGGCGAGCGAGACAGGCTTACGGCCGTCTCAAAGAGGGGGAGGCGAGCGAACAAAGGCCGGCCTCTGGTGAGCCGCTGTGTTATCATGGGTTCACAGTTTTAAAATAAGAGAGAAAGCTCTCAAAACAGCCATCAGAGGGAAAAACACATCGTTCGAACTAACAAATCAGTCCGCAGAGGTCTGGAAGAGACGGGCCTTAGATCGCCGCTCTGCATCTCTAGAGCTAATGAGAGCGGCTCCTCCTGACCGGAGCGCTTTACATCATGACACGAGTCCCAGGATGACCGAGAGAAATTCTCATCTGAGTTCACTTCACAATCTGCTGTATAAATATTAAACACAAAGCACGCTGGCCTTCTCATTCCTAATCTAATGTTTGGAAAGTGTTACTTTCTGCAAAAATACTAAACACATGAAAGCAGGTTCGTTCTCAGGCAAGTCCACATGACATACTACTAAGTCGGTGAATTTAACTGATGTGAATTTTTCATCAGAATCTCAGCCAGTTTGCATGTCCTCATCACATGTTGCTGGGGTTTTATAAATACAATTTAAAAACTATGACTTCTAGTACTACTGGAATTAAATGATTGCAATTAAAATATCACTTTTATTCATTTCTACATGCTGCCTACTAATTATATGTGTGAAACTGTAATAAATCACACATATAATTGAGAAAAAATATGAATAACCTTTCATAATGTTTTGCGTTTACCAGAAATGATCTACTGTTCAAAAGTTTGGGGTCTGTAAGATTTGTTAATGTTTCTCTTCTGCTCACCAAAGCTGCATTTATTTGATCAGAAATACAGTAAAATAGTGAAATATTATTACAATTTAAAATAACTGTTTTCTATGTGAATATGTGTTCAGATCTAATTTAGCTGAATTTTCAGCATCATTACTCCAGTCTTCAGTGTCACATGATCCTTCAGAAATCATTCTGATATGCTGATTTGCTGCTCAACAAACATTTATGATTATTAGCAATGTTGAAAACAGTTGTGCTGCACAATATTTTTGTGGAAACTGTGATACATTTTATTTTTAAAAAGCAGAAATATTTTGTTACATTATAAATGTATTTACTGTCACTTGATCAATTTAATGCATCTTAGATGGATGAAATATTAATTTCTTTTAAAAAATAAATCTTACTGACCCCAAACACATTTCAGATTTACTCTGATGGGTTCAAATATGGTTTAGGGTTAGAGAAATATTTATTTTGGATCATAAATAATATTTTCAGCACTAATTTTAATAATGAGCAGTGTTTTTCCCTCTTGGTAGAATATGTTTTATGATATACTGACAATTACAACAGTATTTTTTTTAAAAGAAAAGCTAAAAATAAATAAATGTAAGGTTTCTGTTACAGTCCACAGCGTTTCCTGAGAATGACTCACCGGTTTCATTTCTATCTGATCTCATCACATATCACTTCTCTCTCTCTGTGATGATTTTTACAGGATCATTCAGGGCACATTAACATCACAAACACAGCACAAAATGTAAAAACAATGACATGGAGACAGACAAAAGCTAAAGACAGACGGCTCAAAGGTGACGGCAGACAATAAGGTGAAAGCGGCCGGGGGTCGCGACCCCTCGTCTCCATAGCGGTGTCGCGGTGACAGCAGCATCCGGCGAGGATGCTTCGCTCGCGGAACGGACGAATCAAACAATGGCAGGACAGTGTGAGACTCAGGAAGAGCCGGTCGAGCCACGGAGATCTGTGCGAACGCCGAGGACCGCAGATGCTGCCGGATTGAGTGTGAGAAACGCAGCTGACCTCTGAGATCCAGAGGAGACGACGGCTCCGTCCCGCGGGGGGACACGCCTGTGGACAGTTTGTTTAAGCTTGAAGGGCTTTTCACTTCAGTGCTGTATATATTTACTGTTCATAACGTAAACACGAGCGCTGGGACAACAGATCGCGTCAGCGGGACGCTGCTGCGCATGTCTGTCTGTCTGTCTGTCGCTAATGTGGCAAACTTTATTGCAAACACTGACTAGAATACACTCACATGCATAGATATATGTGCTGCATATAGTGCCTAAAATGAACTCTTATCAAGTGTCAAATCCAAGTAAAAAGCAGCATTCACAAGTATCTGAAACCATATTACCCGCCAGTATTGTTACAACTCCGGACACATACAGTGTATCGCAATTATCGAATCAAGTTTATAATGTACCTTTGAAAATACAGCGTGTCAAAAATCTTCACAAGACTGAGAATGAGAATGACTTATAAACAAAAATGAACTATTAAAAAAAAAAAAAAAAGTTTCCCTGCAGTTTTCTGCCAAAAAATAAAACCTCAATGGTTTACCGTTTAAAAAAAGAAAAGAAAATTGTATTGCAACTGTACTGTTGGTATAAAATAATAATAATAATAATAAATTTATTTTTTATTATTAAATGTTTTACAGTTCAGTACTATTATAGCAATATTTTTTAACTGATTTGTTCAATTTTATAATTTGATTTAATAAATAAATAAACAGGTAGATAAATAAAAACAAACAAACAAATGTTTATAATAATTAATTTCCCTATGGTAGTACTGTAACTGTACTGTTTTTATATAATAATAATAATAAAACTATTTTTATGAAATACCTTAAAGATTCATAATATAATAGTTATATTTCTTAACCGATGTGTTTCCGAAATGTCTGTTTTTGTTTGTTTGTTTTGTCTTATTTTGTTTTGTTTTGTATTGTTTTGTTTGTACATTTTCATGGCCATTAAAAATATTTATGGGCAGTACATTTTCTTAAGTCATTAGCAGATGGTGTTAGTTTTAGGCCCTGTATGTATTATAAAATCTGATTTATACTCAGAACGTCTCAAACTTCACGTTTTCAGCGTTTTCCCGTGTGTTTGCTGTAGGTGACACAGGAAGCCATTGGAGGAGGACAGGAAGACAGGAAGCCTGTTGATGATGTGTTTACAGAGCGATTGTTTCTCCGGAGCGCTCATGTTCACGTGTCTGTTCTGCTGTTCTCATACATTCACCCTGGAAAAAGCGTCTGTTTTCAGCTCCTGATGGCCGCCGATGATAACCGCCTACATCCTTCAGTAAAACGCTCTCTCTCTGCCCGGTTTCCACGCCTGCCCGTGTTTGCTTTCTCCCCGTCTTGGGAATTCTCCTCACTGGGCTTGTTTGACAAAGTTTTCCTGCCTTTCTCCCGTTCAGATGAGCAGGTTCGAGTGTCTTTTATGACGTCCGGTGCAGATCCGCTCTCGTGGGTTTGATTCCCATCTGGAGTCCGGCGGAAAACACAGAAACAACATGTGAAAGTGAGATCTTCCAGCACTGCACGGCCATCTGCGCTTCTGGGCTTCGGCACTAGATGGCAGAACTGAGAACAACATGAACAACAAGTCAGAACACAGCAAATGACTGTTCACTTAAACATGATGTGTGATTTATGGGTCATTCTGACAGTTTAGTGGATTTTATGTCCTTATGAAACAATACTACATATTTTACACAAAATCTTCATTAACTTTCATGCCATACACAGACTACCCTGTTTAGAAAATAACAATAATACATCTTTACAAAATCATAATTAATACCTTAATTAAGAATATTTAAAAAAAAAAAAAACGTTTTGATGCACTTGACAAATTCCCAATCATTTTTACTGTGAAATAAAGGTTAACTTCAAATGAGCCATTTTAAATCTTAAAATTGTGCTGTAATCTTAAGCATGTGCTGTAAATCACATGACCTAATGGAAATTCAAATGTTATATATCTAGAAAAGTTCTTGCTATATCTTCTGCTGTCTAGTAATAGTTTGAGGTCTGAGCTGCTGTAGTGTGTTTTCTGATAGACGTTTTCTATGGCCATAGCCAGGTTTTGAAAATAACCCTTACAAATACAAATACAACTACATTATATACACTATAAACACTTTAAAAGAGACAGACATGTAGATGTTTGTGAAAGATGTTTTTTTTTTTTTAATGTTTTGGAGGGATGATCATTTTTAAATTAAAATTTGTTAATACTTCACTATAGTTAGGGGTGGATAATTTATCAGTTGTTTATTATTCATGCAACAATACATATTATAGTTATAGTTTTTTATTATTAACTATTGCTATATAGCTTATAACTTTGTCTAGTGCTCTTCTGAATGTTTATAGCACGATGTAACGACTACACTGACATTTCATTCTTTAAACCAATTTGTTCTACAGATTTTAAATGTTTCTGTTTTTGACAGCATTAGTAACATTTCTGACAGATAATATCATGGTATTTTTTGCATTTCTCTTACCGAATGTGACATCCTGTCAGCAATAACCTGTCCGTGGGCTTTTTTGATTACTGTCAGATTAAGTGTTGCCAGATATTGCTATTAAAACGAACAAAAAAACGAAAAATAAACAAAACTGAACCAAAATTATAAAAACAATTTAGCAAATAAGATAAAATAAAGTTATCACTGACCTAATCTGCAACTTCCTACTTTATAAACTTTCTAAAGTGTCAAATTAAGTGGAAAAGACAAGTCCAAAAATGCTTATAATAGCTGGATCTGGCAACACGGAGGCTGCGCCCACACCATCGACTCACAGCTCTCTCTCTCTTAAACCTCCTTCGTTACGGCTGCGTCTCACAGCGATCATTTTCATACCACAAACGCTAAACTGAATTATACATGTCATGCACACATTCGTATGAGGAGTTTAGCAGCAAATTAATTCAGAGAAGAAATTTTATATTTGAACATGAACAATTTAATGAGGTACCGGTGACCTCACAGCTGGCTACGGGCCTGAGAATTTCTACCTCTTATAAAACTAAAAAAACTTTGTTTTCACCAACTGCCTGAATATCAGGTAGCTGGATATGATCATATTTGTTTGATTTGACAAAGGGGTTTATGAGATTATTTGAACTAACAAATATTGCATCAGACCTGCTGTGCAGCACACGAGCTGTTCCTGACAGGAATATCACTGTTAAAACTGCTTATTAATTCAGTCACACAGGAAGTTAGCAGTGCAAACATCTAATGAATGTTATGCAATCTGCATCAAGTCCATTATGTATGATGCTTCAAATTGCTTTTTCAATTGTGTAGCCGCTGATTATGTCACAAATTAGCCGCATTCAGACTAGCCACGCGCAGAAACGCAAGACTTTAACCAAACACACGAGCAACCGATAATTAGCCTACGAACACTGACGGGACACAAATAATATCACTGCAAATCACTTTAAATATTCACGCCGGAGGGAGAAAAATCAATCAATCAATAAATAGATTTTAAAAATCTTAATGAGCCTTTGCCAAACACTTCTCTAAAGGCACCATGAATGAAGCAGAAGCTGCTAGAGGAAACGACATAATCAGAAATAATTCAGAGATACTGTGAGGATCAATCAGAACCAATCAAACCAACACAAGCTTTAAAATACAGATCAAAATCTCAAGAGCTTTCCTGGAAAAAAGACAACTTTTACAACTAAGGTTATTACAGCAGTAAAACTGAAACTACACATATGTATATATATATTAATATTATATATAATATTAAAACTTGATGTACTAAAATAACTAAAATGAAAATAAAATTAATAAAAAATATATACATATAATACATACACACATATATATATATATATATATATTTTTTTTTTTTTTTTT
>JAHKKF010534905.1:8182-36174 GCA_019740295.1 Labeo calbasu
CACAAGTTTGGGCAGCAAAAAAAAAAAAAAAAAAAAAAAAAAAAAAAAAAAAAACCAAAAAGTGAATTCCTGAAACTCCTTGATACGGTCTAAACGATTGACTTCTTGTCAAACCCAAGGCTGTGCACCCAAACAGCTTCATAATGAGAAAGAGGTAGCAGAAAGAGCGACGATAGAGAAACTGTTCACTTTTTTCTCTTAAATCCCCTCGCTTTTTGCCCCCCTTAAGACTGCGGGACGCACAGATGCTGCTAATCAGCCAGAAAGAGGCAGTCTGCCTGAACACAGACACATTCTGACTCTCAAATCAGGGAAAGAGGAGCAGATAAAGTCAAAGAAGGGCAGGAGAGACGAGAAAGACAGAGATCCGATATCGAGATACAATGAAGCACCTAAAGGAGGCTAAAGGAACGGGAGAGTCAGTTACACAGCCACATGTTTCGGTATCCAGTAGAAAACACGGCTTAACCAAGAATGAGTCAGATTTACACTTCTAAGAAACACGCATGGGCAAAGGGAAAGCGCGAATCTGATAAAAGATACGAGCGAGTAGGGGTCGAGTAAGGAGTCTGCTGCAAACTTAGGTCTGAGCAGACATCTAAAGCACGAGATGTGCTAGTGAAAAATCAGCCGTGAAGTGAAGGTCCCCGTCAGCATTTATGCCAGCAGCGTTGAGAGTTTTGTGCTTATTGGTAAGCAGAAGCAGAGTGGTTGCTGTTATGTAACATTGCGCCAGCGTTATTAAGGTTTATACAACCGTGGGTCACTGATGTGTGCTGAAGATGCGAGCAACCTTTTGTTGTTCACTTCATACACCACATGCTGTTTTCACAGGTGATTTTCTGAACAATCACAAAGTATAACCACCAAGAGGATTGAAATCAAAATCGCTCAGTCTAAATATAAAAGTGAACAGCTATGTGAATTGGGCTACAGCGGGTTTTTGCGTAGTTGGGGTGTAGTAAGCTACCGTTATATTTACAGTTAAGGAGGTTTCATTGGCATTATTTGAACAGAAATGCACACAATTGGGAATTGCAGAGAAGGGTGAAAGACTGCCACACGTAGATTTCACAATGGTTCAGTGGCTGGTTCAATGTTTAGTTGTTCATGTGAATTTGGCGCATTGACCTGCGGACAGCTGCTTGGTTTGAAAGTTACTTTTTTGCTTGTACCATTTCACCAAAACTTTTCTAATGTGAGTTTAATGTCAGTTATGTCTAATATCAGGATGCAGGATCTGAAAGCTCTTGGATTTCTTTAAAAATATCTTCTTTTGTGTTCAAAAGATGAATGAAGGTCTTACGGGTTTGGAACGACATGAGGGTGAGTAATTAATGACAATTTTATTCTTGGGTGTACTTTACCTTTACTGTGTTTTTATATATAATATATATATATATATATATATAAATATTTCTTAAATATATACATAAATATGCTTGTATTTAAATACATAATTATACACAATACACACATATATTAGGCAAACTCAAACTTTTTTATTAATTGCGATTAATCGTTTAATAACGTAAGGCTGAACAGCAGCTTTGGCCAAAAAAGACAGCCAACATCACCTAGCAAGATGTCCTTGAATTCCTTTCGAGAATTAATTTTAACTATGTAGAACAAGATCACGCACTTGCAACGCATTTATCCAGCATTCACCTGTGTTTGTGGTCATTGCAAACTCTCTGGTCTAAATATAAAATTCTAAACTCGCACTTCAATTAACCCTCTGGGCTTTGAGGGGGTTTTGGGGCCCTGACATTTGTGCTTTTTTCAGTATCTTAAAAACAAAAGATGATTCCACATAATCTCAATCTACAAGATGGCATCTGAAGATGCTTTTAGACATGTAAGAAACTGATAATTACATGGCTCCCTGGTTTCTGACAACTACATAAAGACATATTATTCAAAATTTACAATGAAAGAAGGCGGCCTGAAGGCTATCATAAGCATTCAGCTCTCAGACAGGCTTGACAGGTAAAACGTGGGTGTTATTTTTTCTTTTTATCAGTTTGTCTATGCCTATTTTTTAAATTGAAAATGTGAGAGGATGTGGCTAACTTACAAACGAGTAGGATATGAGTAAACATTTGCGCAAAAAAACTTACAAGCATCACCTATACTCGAAATCGATAATTGCTCACTGTGGAATTCTCTGCATCTTTATAACTGCCCCTAGTAAGATAGTAAAGGAAATATGCTCTAGTTTTATGCTATTCTCACTCAGATCCAAAAAGGGTCTTATATAAACCTTTCAGCCAGAGGGCATGGAGCTACGCTTGTGCGATGTATGAGAGAGAATAAGTGTGCGTGCAAGTGAGAGAGATACGAAGTGACGTAGGCCCTGTCGTCAGCAGCTCTGGGGATGAGTGGAGTTTACTCTTTTACTCCCTCACTTACACTCCCCCCTCCTTTTCTACCCTCATTTTAGTGTTCTCTCTTCCTGTCTGATGTTCTGTCTGTTTCTTAGCAGAAGGTTGAAGAGAGTGAACACACACTGCCTGAAGACAAGGCTTTCACCAGAGAGAAAGATCCAAGTTGGGATGACCTGCATATGGCACTGCGAAATTCATCTAGGGAAAAGGGGGTGGAGAAAATACAAGAAAAGCAGGAAGAATGTGCCAAAGCAAAAGCAAACGTATAATAGTAATAATAATATAATAGTAACAATAAAAATCACTTTTTGTATCATTATGGGGATTTTCTAAATATTTGGCCACCTGGCAAAAACTCGCTCTTTCCTACTAAAAAATTAAATTAGAGATGACATTAAGAAACTCTGCAGGAATTTCCTGTAATAGGAATGGCTGTAGACAAACACGATGTTGTATGACAGCACACGTGTCTGAGCGTGTGGGCGCCAGGGGCTCATACGCTTCATCATATAATATTTAAAACCATGTTATTCTGTAGCTGTCAAGATGAGTGAAGCCTACATCCCTATATGGTTGAAGAAGACAGGGATTTTTTTTTTTTTAAAAAAGCGTGAATAAAAACAGCATGCCACTCAGGGCTGGTGCATGAAGGACAGTGATCTGGCCCTCAGCGAGAGCGACTCAATTTTAAAACAAGCTCCTCTTAAAGCACTATATTATGTGGAAACCACACAAGGGCAGTGAAGAACGGATGTTCTACATATTATGATTGACATTCCAAAAACAGCTTACTGACTAAACACACACAGGCTGTCAATCGATTAAAAAAAATAACAAATTCATCACATATTTGTCATTACAAATATTTAGAAACAAAACACAGCTGGTATATTTTAAATATTTGTCTAAAGGATTACTTCACTCCAGAATTAAAATGAATACATGTCAGGCTTCATGTCTTTGTTCAGTCGAAATAAAATTTAAGACTTCTGAGGAAAACATTCTAGGATTTTTCTCCATTTAGTGGACTTCAGGGGATCAGCAGGTTGAAGGTCCAAACTGCAGTTTCGATGCAGCTTCAAAGGGCTCTACACGATCCCAGCTGAGGAATTAGGGTCATATCCAACCACAAATACTCGTCTTGACCTCACATATTATGGAAACACACACGTGATGTAGGCGGAAGTACCGACCCAGTGTTTACAAAGATAGCATGCGAAAACTTACTCAAACGCCCTTTACAAAAAAGGTAAAACAATTCGATTTTTTCGTCCTAACCTAGCTTTTTGAACAAAGTACACTGATGAAGAACTAACCACATGTGACCTTTCCAAATTGATTAGATAATGTGTGTAGTCATAGATGTGCATATCAGACATACTGCAAGACAAGCATTTGTGTTTTTTTGTTTTTTTTACAGAAAATTACTGATTTTTTCACTAGACAAGACCCTTATTCCTCGGCTGGGATCGTTTAGAGCCCTTTGAAGCTGCACTGAAACTGCACTTTGGACCTTCAACCTGTTGGTTCCTATTGAAGTCCACTATATGAAAAAATTTTTTCCCTCAAAAACTGTAATTTCTGTTCAACTAAAGAAAGACATGAACATCTTAGATGAAATAGAAAACGTTCATTCTGGAGTGAGCTAATCCTTTAATAGCATCTTTTTCCTATGAATAATGGCTAATATCATTGAGAGCAATAATAGTACTGATGCCTCTATTAAATGATTTTTTTAAAAATACATTTCTGGAGATAAAGTAAACGTAGACCATTTTTGCCATCATTTATTCCATTTAATATGCCTAAACTGTTAAGAAATATTAAAAATATACGTATTACACACACACACAAGGAATAATTTGGGAACGGCACTATATGAGCACGCTTGGCCTTTCCCCTGACATATTTGTAAAATTAGAACTCCATCTGTAGTCACAGGCAACTACGATAAGATCTTTTCCTCCACATTATTAATTTTGAAAAATTATTCATTTCTTTCCCACTGGTTAGCAAAGATCAGCCCACGCATGAATCTTTAAATCTGTATGCCTGGTTAGCCAAAAAAAAAAAAAAAAAAAAGGAGGCATGTATATAAGAAAAAGGTCTTTAACAAATCTGCTTGCATTAGCAAAGCTTCAAATGAAAAACAAGAGGCATCAGTTGTATTATAAACCCCCCAAGATTTTTTTTTTCCTCAACACCATGTCATCAATCGCTCACTCTCTGCGTCCTCATTGTTGGTAGGTTTTGAGAACACGGCTCAACTATAGCCAGAGCGAGGAGTGGCCGCTGTTTTATTGAGCTGGGCTTTGAATGTGTTCCCTGCATACAGCAGGCAGTCACCTCAGGGAAATCCCATACTGCACCACAACACAAAACACATTTAAGAAAGGTCACAACCCACAGTTTAAGGGGATTTATTCTAGAGCTTTCCATCATATTCCCCAGGACCCCTTTAGTTTTTTTTCACAACCCACCGGCCCCCCACCTTAAAGACGCTGCAGCTGTGCTAGCTGCGTGTTCGAAAGTACATCAGCTAAACCAAAACATTAGCGTATTTCTATACCGGCACACACAAGATTAGACACACTTACCTTGACCGACAGAAAAATGAACACTCTAGGTAAAAACATAATTCACATTCCAGCCAGCCAGACGTCTATACATCAGAAATTCGAAAGCTAATATGAGGGGTGCCACTAAGTGTGAAGGAAACTTTGTCTGCGGGATATAAGCACAAAGCTAGCATGGCAGCGTGAGCTTTCCATACGAGTATCCATATTTTCCAACACTGTAAAACTCACCTTGATTTGCCTTTTCTGAGCGGATATAATTTTCTATGCATTAGATTACCAGACTCTTATTACCTCTGCCTGTAGGCCTGTGCACCTTTCTCTCTCTCCGTCACGTCTAGAAAAGGCTGTGGGCATATTGTTCGTTTAAATCTAACAGACCTCAATCTTCCTGTAACTCTACAGCTTAATGGTGCCATTGGAATATATTAGGCTACATTATGTACCTCAATATAAAGCCCCTGTGAAATATTACACCAAAATCTCGTTCCTCAAAACCTCGGAGCTTCTAGCAACAGCGATATCTGGCTGGCGATGGTGCCGGGATGGCCTTTTGGTGACCTCGTTTGAGCCTATTTCGAAAGATGAGGAACGAAAGTGAAATATAATCACATTCTGTAGGTATTGTGCATGAAAAGATGAGGAGAATATTTGACATTTGGCATAAAAGGTGAAATTTGGACTTGATAATGCTATTGACTAAGCACAGATGTCGGTGACTCAAAGGCAATTAAATGCAAAAAGCAATAAACTTCCGTAACCAATAAATGAGCAAAATCAAGCCAAGCATGTACCGTGACTCAATTCTGTTTTTCCTTGCAAACTTAACATTTGGTTTCCTGACTGAATGTTTTTGTACTGAACACTGTTGTTGTGAATTCTGCTCATTTAAACTTGTCACCAAGGTAACGTTATCTTGCTGGCTTGCATAGATAAGGCTGTTAGAATGGTTTTAAAAATGATGAAGTTATGGGTATTGCACTACATTTTAAGGCTGGTTTTGACACAAATTCCATGATTTGATTCGATTCAGATTTACAAGCTTGCAATTTGATTTGATATAGATTTTGGATATATATCAGGTACAGTACATGCAAAATTTTCTCAAGAAAAAAAAAAAGCTGTAAAATATACATGAGTCTTAAAGGATTTAAAGTTCACTTCCAGAACAACAATTTACAGATAATGTTCCTATCTTTCTTTCTTCAGTCGTAAAGAAATTATGTTTTTTGGGGAAAACATTTAAGGATTTTTCTCCATATAATGGACTGATATGGTGCCCCGAGTTTGAACTTCCAAATGAATTTTAAATGTGGCTTCAAATGATCCCAAATGCAGGTGTAAACGATCCCAGCCGAGGAAGAAGGGTCGAAACATAGAAGTAGTGAAACGATTGGTTATTTTCATAAAAATAATAAAATTTTACCTTTTTGTTAAGGGCGTTTGATGATCTTTGCACGTTCACTTTGCAAAGACTGGGTCGGAACTTCTGCAGGGATGTAGGGTGATTCTGAAATTATCTTTTAAGTTGAGGGAGACTTCTCCTTTAATATACATGCCTAAATTATACTTGATGTTTTTAGAATAATAAAGTTACAATTACAAAATTATATTTATACTCCGATTAGATTTTTGAAATATAAACGTTTAAACGGTGGCTGTCATAAAAACTTTCAGATTCATTCAAACATATTAAACACTGAAGAACAGTAAAAATGACATGCTGTGTGTTATATGATGCAAATATTTAACAAAATGATCCTCTCTAGAGTTCTATGGTGACCGAATGAGTTTTATTAAATGTTTTATTAAATTTATTAAACGGTAAATGTGACGTCAGTGACATTGTTTATGGCTGTTATCCTGACGTATTTGCACAGCTGACACTGATTGAATGATAACATTAGACAGGATACAGATTTCAGTAAGTTGTACTGTCTGTTTATTCATGTTAATTTTGTGCTGAAACTGGTTAATGTGGAGGAGTTTATCAGTTCACGTCGCTTCTCTTGACCTGAAGCGCTACAGTGACGCCAAAACGGCATTTAGTATTTAAATACTGTAATAAAATGGACAGAATTTGAAATCTGAGACTTTTCATATCAAAAGTAACAAAGCATATTGTGATTTACTGGACGGGAGGTGCGCTACAATGTTCCGTTCATTAGAAAACTGGCTAGACTAATTGATTCTTGGGATTTAAGAATCAATATCATTTTATTAAAAAAGATTGATTAAAATCAAGAAATCAATATTTTGACCCAGACCTTCTGTCTACATACTAAACATTACACAATATAAAATATCATAATATAATACATTAAATCTTATCTGGTCGGCCAGGAGGGGATAAAAAAATCTTACCGCTGAGCTCCGAAATGTAAATTCAAGTAATTGTGCTGCAAGAACACCAATCAGAGTTGGGTGTTTCTAGAGCTGAAGTCTAACTGGGTGGGACTTGTTTGCACGATGGGATTCAAATTGAGAGGAGATGGATGGAAATGCTTTATTGTGAGATTGCAGGGGCAGAAAGAAGCCCTTGCTCCATCCTCTAGCCGTTTAGTCAGAGGTCTAAAGCCCTTCAGTAAAACACAGCCATTTAGTCCCACACAGACTCAGAAAGAGGCTTTTACGGATGCGGGGTG
The DNA here is from genome assembly GCA_019740295.1 of Labeo calbasu. Taxonomy (NCBI): domain Eukaryota; kingdom Metazoa; phylum Chordata; class Actinopteri; order Cypriniformes; family Cyprinidae; genus Labeo; species Labeo calbasu. The sequence continues at coordinate 15,791 of JAHKKF010534905.1, forward strand.
GCATGACAGCTCAATGGAAATGAGCACTGAGTGTTCTAGAATGCTAAGCAAGCCAGGGCCAATCATAAGGCTGCTAAGCCCTGTTCGAGAATATTTAAATGGCTTTTAACATACTCCTGAAAAGACTCGGTCGTGAACTTTGTCATACTGTTTGTACAGCCAAACTACTGCATGGTGCAAATCAACAGAATTACTTTAATGACACATTTTTATGGTCCTATAGCATATGTTCACTCTAAGTGGGTTAAGACGTTAAAAATGAAAAGCACAGCTACCCAAGTATGCCCACACACTACGGTTTGCTGCTGCAAACCCACTTAAATGATGGAAGGGTGTAGAGACAATTTTAAGTATGTTTGTGTGACAGCGACTTCAGCGTGCAACAAAGTTAAGATAATATTCATTTATTGCATTGAAAAGTAGCTAATATGATATTCAATGAAAATTTGGGTGTAATTGGACCCAATGAGGTGGGTCCAATTTTGCTTTCGAAAATTCAATTTGCTGTATTTCTGCTTAATTTCCAGTCCAGTCTTTAAAACGTATTTTATTCATCCCCATCCATCAATCGTTCAGTCCCTAAATGTTCTTTTTCTACACCACATATTGTTTTTTTTCTGGAAAACACAGTTTGGCACTCAATAATGACATCGTTTTACCCTTCAGTGACTGCTCCATTTCAGTGTGTACGTTAAAAAAGGCCATTTAATATCCAGTTAAATAAGGACTCAGGGTTCTCATCCTCCTCTGCTAATGAAGACTCTATATCAGGCCTCAAGAACCACCAGAGAACGAAAAATTGAACTCAGCTCTGTATATCTCATTAAAAAAAGTGAGTCAGTCATTTTGACATGTGGCACCTTCCACATACCCACAGAAGTGCGTCAGCTGTCAGTTAAGATAAGTATGGAGCTAAACAAGATGCTATTCTGAAACTCAAACAATGAAAGTGATCGCTCACAGTGCGTGGTGGAACAACGTTGTTATTAGTGACAGATGAAATTTCCCAAGAAAATTACTAGGGAAAAGTGATGAATATTCATTAAAGCTGGTTGTGTGGCCAACGGCTGCCTACTGTTCTTAAGCTGAACTTGAGAACCGGATCAAAGATTCGTGAACAACACATTCAAATGGTTTTGTGACCAAAAACGCTCAAAACAATGATCATTCACAAATCAGATTTCTACCTCACTCATTAATGTGCAAAAGGAGAGCTAGATGTTTCTCACACAACACGCTGTTGCAGGTTTTCCAGTAGATTTATAGCGTACAAGTCACATGGACCATTTTTTGTGGTGCTATTGTCTCTTTTTTTTAAAGTTTGACTGCTTCAGTCAACCTTGTAATTTCAATCAGCACAGTCTTCAAGTTTATCCTTTGTGAATAAAGTCACATAGGTTTGGAACAACAATAGAGTGAGTAAATGACTAGACTTTTCCTTTTTGTGTGAACTGTCCCTTTAAAATAACTGCATAAGCTTTTAATCTGGGCTGGAACATTCTAATAGACATAGAGAGGTTTAATGAAGGTCATTAGTTTGCAAACAATGGCCATTACAAGAGTGCTGGAGCAGGAGGCAGAAAGGGATGACACTCTCTCCATCCCTTCGGAGTGGATTGTCTTGAGCTCAGCCAATCCATCACAGGAAAAAACAACCAAGACAAATATCATTAACCATCCACTGGCCCTCAAATATTATATTACAGACAGTTAAAATAGAGTGGGGAGGATTGTGGGAAGGAAATAGAGGCCGTAGAGAAAGAAAAAGAAAACTAGAACAGATATGAAGTGATGGGAGAGGATGAAACACAGAGAAAGATGACATGATAACACAGAGAAATGATACATAAATCTCTAAATCTTGTTGCATATGTTTTCTAACAGCTGTTCACAGTTGGAAAATACAACGATAGCAGACAGAGAGCTCAGGTTACTGTGGCGGCCGTAATCTCTTTTAGAATTAATTCCTGGAAATTGAAATGGAATTGAAAGTAAGTGTCTGGTCACCCCTCCCCACTCAAGGTCACAAGTGTTAGCCGAAACGACAGCGTTTCCACCTGTCCTACGCTGACTGATTCAGAGCTTGAGAGAAATACTGAAAAAATCTAAAGTTTGGTTAACAAGGGTGGATAGAGCACGTGTTTCAGAGAATATAACGCGCTTAAACTGCATATATATGTTACACTGAAAAGTGTCTCTAGGGAACTGTCTGATTTATGGAAATCAACCAATGAAATCAGGTCATACTTTTCTGTGCAGCTTTATTTATTTTTAAATCGTGGGTTAAATGTAGCGGAATGCCACATTTTCAATAAATTATATGTAAAAAGTTTGCCACCTATGCATATGCTATGAAAGACTACATGCACTGCTCTTACAGTACAGTAAGCGCAAATATCGCTGGGACGGTATTGGTCCTCTCCAGTGAATTGGACAAGAGAAGCAGGCTGACCTACATGCAGCAGACCCTATATCCCAGATAGACTGGCAAACCCTGAGGCGGCCATCCTGCCCTCGCTTGCCCACTTACTGACAAGACCCAACCCGCCAAAGTGGGTCGCTGGTGCCGATACAGAGCAGACCTCTCCCCGCGTCCTTCAGCCTGAGGCGGGTTGAGCTGGCAAGCTGGGCCCTCTCCGCCAGCATAAGATCATTCCAGAAGGCCTGGGGTTTGAAGGGGTGGGGGTTGGGTGTCCCCACTACACGCATGGTGTTCTGGGTCAGCGTCACAGTGAGAGAGCGGAATGGCCCAAATGATGGTGGAGGCCTGCCAATGGCCACCCGCAGTTTCACGGACACCAAAAAATATACATTACACACTTGAGCACACATAGGTCATAATTCACTAGAGGGTTAGCCTTTGGGTCACATGTATATATGCATTTAAATAATGTCCCCAGACACTTGACGCTTCATGCAAGCGGGTCACAAATCCCTCAACGTGTCCTACTTCGTATCCAGGCGTTACCACAAGCTATGGGTGTCATTCACAAAGACATTCACAATCACCCTCTCACTGTCACACATACACAGTGGCGTGTCAAAATGCCAGCCATCGGTTGCCCAAGGTGCCGTGCTGTTTAGCACTGCTGTTCAATTCTATGACATCTGCTGTTACAAGTGTGAGATGCAACCTTTCTGCAAGCACCTCTTTAAAGTACCCTTCACCTGCTGGCTAACACTGGGCGGAAGCCAACATGCCCAAGGTTTGAGAGAGTCATGCTTTAAAAGAGCACTCTCTTTGTAGCGGAAATAAAATGGTGAGCCCTATTCTCTTCGAGCAGGGACCATCTTAGTTCCCACTGCATGACAGGGGAGATATTTTAATCTTGGAAGGGAGGATAAAAGAGAGAGAGAAAGAGAGAGAGAGAGAGTGAGAAAGTGTCCTCACACCACAGGCCCAGCTTTGCACAGTACAGAGACTCCCTCTACCGCATCCAGAGGAGGCTTAATCCATCTGAAGAGAGCAATAGCCTTTGGCAGCACACACGCTGAGCTGTCCAGTACCCCTCCCATGATTCCCCGTGGACTAAGCACACTGGTCAAACAGTATCGGCACTCGCTCACACAAGGTTCAGTCAACAAAGAAGTCTCACTGACCAAGAGTAGGGTCAGACCACACAAATCACTCCACCTCATCACATCAACTCGAGACGAGGGGGGGGTCCCAGCTGGGAATATGGGGACGGAGTAAAATCATTCATCAAACGGACGGTGTTTATCTGAGAAACAGAAGCAACTGGGTCCAACTCGCAGCGGTTCAATTGCAGACTGCAGACAACTCTAAACAGATCTACAAAATACCAGAACCTTGGCGAGAGGAGGGTGAGAGAGAGAGAGAGAGAGAGAGAGAGAGAGAGAGAGAAAAGAGAGCGCAAGAAAGAGCACGAGCGAGAGAGAGAGAGAGAGAGAGAGAGAGAGAGGAGGGGGCGGACACGGATGAGCTAACGTACTAAAACCAATGCATCAAACCAATGCACTGCTTGGAGTNGCAGACAACTCTAAACAGATCTACAAAATACCAGAACCTTGGCGAGAGGAGGGTGAGAGAGAGAGAGAGAGAGAGAGAGAGAGAGAGAGAGAGAGAGAAGAGAGCGCAAGAAAGAGCATGAGCGAGAGAGAGAGAGAGAGAGAGAGAGAGAGAGAGGAGGGGGCGGACACGGATGAGCTAACGTACTAAAACCAATGCATCAAACCAATGCACTGCTTGGAGTGTGATGCGTCAGCAGTACATTCACGTTTTCATTGAAGGACAAAAAGAAGAGCAGGCATGTAAGCCTGCGTCCCGGGTGCCTGCTACTGCACCACAGAACACAGCAAAAAACATTGGTGCACAGCGGCGGGAAGGCGGACTAACCCGGGGCCAGAAAGGTTAAAAACAAAAAGGACAGAAAGGAGGGAGCGAGGGAAGATGTTGCCATGGGGAGACACTTTTCCCTAGCCTCAGCGCTCCTCCACCAGCTCGAGCCGGACAGCTATGCCGCTGACAAAGCTGAGAGCTCCAACTCTGCACTGAGCACAGGGCACTGCAGCGCTATACGGATACTTCTCTGATCGACACAACGTCACAGAGAGGGGGGAGAAACGCTCTCTCTTTTTTCTCTGATTCCAGGGAGTGAGAGAGCGCGCTCGAAAGCAGGAGAGAGCGAAGGAGAACGAGGCAGAGAGAGAGCGATCTCTCTCCAGTGAACGAGCCTTCTTACGGAGCTGCCTCTGCACCGGTACCCCCCCTTTACACCTTCCCTGGACTCTCGTCGTCAACTTCTCGCAGAAAAATTGAAGGATTACTGGGAAGCGTGTAGAAAGATCCCTGCAGCCTTCGCTGCATGCAAGCGCGAGCGTACGGAGATGGAACGCGGAGCTACTTAAGGAAAGAAATGCGCTAATGACCGCAGTGTCACCGTCTTTTCAGCTGGACAAGGTGCTGACAAATCGAGCGGACAAAACGAACCGAGAGGGAGGGAGACGGACAAAGTAAAGTGAGTGGAAACACTGGAGGGGCACTTTTATTATTCTTTAAACAAAAGCATTGAAGAACATTTGAAAAGATTGGATTTCTCATTCTTATTCCTCTCTCTTTCCCCCCTCTAACTACCCCTCCCTTTTTTTCCTCCCCCTACTCTGGTTTAGCATGTGTGAGCGGTCCTCTATGGAGACACGGGCATTTAGTAGCAGCATCAAGCGGAGGTATCCAAGGACAAGCATCTGTGGATAGTGTGAGAGCGAGCGCTTCTATAGGAGCCAAACTGGATTGGTACTTTTGCCTAAAGCTCTGAGGCCCTGCAGAGCTGCTACACGTCTCCTCGGATGCTCCTCTGTGGATTTATTAGGGGCCATTTTGGCATTCATCTCTTGTTTTCTGACAAATGAAAAAAGAGAAGCCGTTGCTTATCCTGGGAATATAGGAATTTGAGGGAAAAAAAAAAACTGTTTTGTGATTGCAAAAATTGGACGTGTAAAACCTTTGAGGTAGGTGTTGAGCCTTTCCAACCCTTTTTATACATAAAATATATTCCCCCATTTTATTTGATTCATTATTCCTTGGCTTTTCACTTCTCCCTTTTTACTCAAGTACTTGTCACTGAACGTTTAGCCTCCAGTTCAGTAAATGGAAAAACAATCTAGAGTGTTGTTTAACCCAGGGTAGGGCTTCATTAGTCTGAGGTGAACCCTCCCCTTCCCCCCGCTTACAACCCCCCTCTCCCCAACCACCATCATCACCCCACAACCCCCCCCCAGACGATGCTGAATTATGAATGTGCCACATCATGAGTCTCCTGGGGCGGGTAGCTGTGCGTCGAGCCAGGAAAGCCGCCCTGCTCTGTGTCCTGTTCCTCATGGTTCAAGCGTGCGTGGAGGTGGCCGCCGCGGCAGGGCCCCAGGGTTGCCCGACTGATTGCTCCTGCAACAACCAGCTCAGCAAGGTGGTGTGCACCAGGCGTGGGCTCACTCGTGTGCCACCAGGTATACCCAGCAACACCCGGCACCTAAACCTGATGGAGAACGCCATCGAGGCTGTGCAGGCCGACTCTTTCCGCAACCTCCATCACCTGGAGGTATTGCAGCTGGGCCGCAATGCCATTAGACAGATTGAAGTGGGTGCCTTCAGCGGGCTGACCAATCTCAATACACTGGAGCTATTTGATAACAGGTTGACAGTGGTGCCAAGTGGGGCATTTGAGTATCTGTCCAAGCTGCGAGAGCTGTGGCTGAGAAACAACCCCATTGAAAGCATCCCGTCATACGCATTTAACCGAGTGCCATCCCTAATGAGATTGGATCTGGGTGAACTGAGGAAACTGGAGTACATCTCAGATGGGGCCTTTGAAGGTCTAGTCAACCTCAAGTACCTCAACCTGGGGATGTGCAACATTCGAGGGGAGATGCCCAACCTGACGCCTCTGGTTGGGCTGGAGGAGCTGGAAATCTCAGAGAACCTCTTTCCTGAGATTAAACCAGGTTCATTCAGAGGACTATCTTCACTCAAAAAACTATGGATCATGAACTCTCAAATAGGGCTAATTGAGCGAAATGCATTTGATGACCTTGCCTCTTTGGTGGAGCTGAATTTGGCCCACAACAACCTAAGCTCACTGCCCCATGACCTCTTTACACCACTGAAGTACCTGGTGGAACTCCACCTCCACCACAACCCCTGGAACTGCGGCTGCGACTCACTCTGGCTAGCACGCTGGTTGCGTGAGTACATACCCACCAACTCGACATGCTGTGGACGTTGTCACTCCCCTGCGCACATGAGAGGCCGCCAGTTGGTTGAGCTGGACCGGGGTGACACGGGGGCAATGCAGTGCTCTGCCCCTTTTATTGCAGATGCCCCGAGAGACCTGAACATTTCCGCTGAACGCGTGGCAGAACTGCGATGTCGAACGGCGGCCATGTCTGCTGTGCGATGGCTCCTACCAAACGGGACGGTTCTAACTCATGCATCAAGCCACCCACGGATAACCGTGCTGAATGACGGGACTTTGAACTTTTCAAACGTGCTAGCAGGTGACACGGGCATGTATACCTGCATGGTGTCCAACGCGGCCGGAAATTCCAATGCTTCAGCCTATCTGAACGTAAGCGCGGCTGAGCTCAATACGTCCAACCTCAGCTACTTCACCACAGTCACGGTGGAGGTGCTGAACCCCAGATCTGAAATGCCCAAACCCAAAACCACCACGACTACAGCAGGTGCCAGCACCACTACCACGGCCTCGCCATCCGTCTTTCAGCCAGTTTTCATCTCTACGCCGACAGTCCTGCTCCAGAGCACTGACACTCCACCAAGTCGCCCATCTGTTGTACCTGGCTCAAAAGTGACGACAGGAAAGCCGCCCAACCCAGCCAGTACCAGTCTGGATGAGGTGATGAAGACAACAAAGATCATTATCGGTTGTTTCGTGGCAGTAACCTTGCTAGCAGCAATCATGCTAATTGTATTTTATAAACTACGAAAGCGACATCAGCAGAGGAGCACGGTGGCTGCATCCAGAACTGTGGAGATTATTCCGGTAGAGGAGGAATTGCCACCGCCGGCATCTGCTGCCAATATAGCAGGGGAGGGGGCACTGACTCTACCAGAGATAAGAGATCATAACAGTATTTACAAACTGGACTACTCCCACAAATCTGACTACAGCTACAAACCAAAACTAGAATACAGAACCCATAAACCCAAGGACGATTTCGGCATCCACAAACCTAAGTCGGACTACAACGCCTACAACGCGGAATACATCTCTCACAAACTGACGGACTATTCACACAAGTCATTGCCAGATTACCACATACACAAAAAAACCGAGCAGAGCCCCTACAAACATGGATACAGCACTCACAAACCTGACTACAAATCTCACACTCCTAAACCAGACTTCAGCCCATTCAAACCAGAGTACGGTGTTCCAAAATCCAAAACGGACTACAGTATGCCCAAATCCAATTACAGCCCCTTCAAGACAGACAGCAGCCTTTTCAAACCGGACTACAGTGCTTTCAAGGCAGAGTACAGCCCCCTCAAAGCAGAATATGTCAGTGACTTCAAAATGGTGAAGTCCAAAATGGATTACAGTCCTCACAAGGTGGACTACAGCCCGCATAAGATCGACTACAGCACCCTGAAGCCCAAATACAACACTTACAAGCCACCAGGCCACGGTGCCAAATGGACAGAAAGCAACAGCATTGGAAATTCTTTGCCTCGAACCTTGCCCAGTGCTATCACAGCTGCTCCTGAGGCCCTTGTTATAAAAACTCACACCAAGGAGAAAGTACAAGAGACTCAGATATAGTCTGGCCCACAACAAATCAGAACCTCAGTCAAAACGACCCTCTCGTCCCCCCTATAAGCCCACCCTCACCCGAGCATAAAAACATGCAATAGAATGCACAAAAGAGGAGGAAAAAAAAAAGAGACAGGAACTACTTTTTTTGTACAGAGTGCAATTCTTAAAGACTGATTCTTGTTGTACATGCTTATAAATAAATATATATGGAAAAACTGAAACTACCATGGGCTGGTAATAGAGAAGCAGATTATATTAAAAAAATAAATTGAAAACTATTTTTTAACTTATAACTCCTATTTAAAAGACGAGTTGTTTTAAGATGCTGTACTGAATTTAAGAAATGAGGGTAGTCTTGTTTAAAAGGGCATTCTGTGTGATTTCTAAACAATGCTACAGAGAATGCAGTGGAAAAAAAAAAATACAAAAAAAGAAAAAAAACACATTTATACCGAGAAGTCTTTCTTTTAAAAAACAGAACAGAAAAAGGTCAGTGTCGATCTTTGCAGGTTTATCTTGTAAAAGCACCATGAATTTGTACTGTGCCAAATGTTACAAATGCAATAAAAGGATTTTTGGAAGAAAAGAAAAAAAAGAAGAACCATTTAGATTTTTTTTTCTCTCTTGATGTACTGTTGCGATCAGCCAAATGCTTTAGACACTGCAGTAGGGCTCACTGCAGTTCTGCTTTAACCCTCAGAGTGCTGGGTGCCGCTTAAGTCTAAAAGGCTGGGCAGAGGCTGTTTTCTTCCTTTTTCTTTCGACTTTGTATGTTTTTCAGTGCTGCAGTGGCTTAACTGAGCTTATATAATTTATTGGTGAACTGCTATTGTACATCACGAGATGGCTGGTTAAAAAAAAAAATGCCACATTTCACTGCCTTATTGCCAAAGTTCTGCTATTAGTGTCAGGTAAACATGATCGTGAGGCTGTTGCACGTTGTTGTTTGGACAATTTCTGCCTGCAGAAGGTTTCAAAATACATTAAAAAGACTGAGAGGTCTGGACAACAAAAAAAACCTGGCCTGCCTTTGCTTTTAGCACTTTAGAACGGTCTGGTCAAAAAGAAGTGGCTGTTAAGCAATTTGAAAAGCATTCAGAGTGAAGCATCCATTTAGTTTGTACTAAAACTGAGCGATGTATGTAGATAAAACATGACACGCACAAAAAAAACGCCTATGCACATTGCAAAGCAACGCATTAGACATTGACATCACACGGACGGGCAGTGAGCTGTCATAAATCAAGCAAATTCTGTATGCTCATAAGAGGTGCGTCATATCGGCGACGTGTACATTATCGTGTTCCTCTCGCTCGCTCAGCAAGGCTTGTTTGAGTGTCAGCAAGTGCTTTCTACCTTGGCTAATTGAAATGCAAGAATAAGAAATAATGAATGATGGAAAAAAATTAGGTCATAAATTGATGGCATATTAGAGGGTAATAAAATAGAATACATGTTTGCATTGCAAGGCATATTGGCTGAGTGCATGCAGGCTGTCTAGGAGATTAAAGCTGATTACATGATAATTGAACCAGCTCACACAGACACACACCCTTCACATAAAGTTGGGACATCTGGCCACGGTGAGACCCAGTACCCACTGTACGCCTAGACAAACATACAAGCGCACACACAAAACAAAAACGAATCTGGCTTTAGGCTGTGCAGCGCCCCAGTTAGGACCAGTCTCACACTGTTTGGATCTGCGCTTTAAAAAAAGAAAGTCAATGGGAGCAGTATTTCTGTATACAATGTCTTTATCAGTAATTTTGGCTGTCTGTCAAAGTGGTGTAGGGAACGTTTGCAGCACGAAACTCGGTTCAGTGGTAGTTTGGGGCAATTGTGGCTAACTACAGATCTGTAAAATAGAACTATAAGCCATTTTAAATTTAAACTGATGTTAACAGTCATTTAAACAAATCCTAACAGTGAAGGGTGTAATTTCAGCACCACTAGGGGCACCAGATGGATTTAATGATTTATGGGTTTTCCTCAAATAGTCTTGCTTTCCATCTCTCACTGTTTGACCAAACACTGATGGTCGAGGAGTGAGCTTACATTGTTTCTGCACGTTTATCATGGACACGAAAAGCCAAAAAAAAAGAAGAAAGAAAGACTACAGATGCATTCATTTTATCACAACATATTTTACAGCTTATACCCCCTGTTCTGGTGTCTTCACAAACAAAGCCTTTGTTGCCGCAATAACTTTAAAAACTGCAATTACAGCCAGTGAGCTGCCGTTTATGCAGCCGAACGTCAGAGCTATAATTGCCAGTCTGGCTTTAATGGAGCATTGTATAGGACTGGAGTGGATCCTTGAGCAAGCAGCATATAAGAGCAGAGAAAGGGAATAAAGGAAGAGGGCACATTCTGCCGAAGGGTTTGAGGACCCTTCATGCTCTTCAGCCCACTGGCGAGAGAAAGCGACCCGCATTTACCGAACCAGGCTGCAGTGTGGCTCATGAGGCGGACATTTACAATAGCATATTTGCCGAAACGCAAGAAATAATAGAAAGGATGCTGCTAAGAAATGACATTGAACAAAAGTAGGGGGTGAAAACGTTTTTAACACATCAATCTTGAAGACAAAAGAAACGTGTGTTTCAAATAAGAATGAGATTTAGACAACAAAGGAGTAGAAAGAGCAAACACGCAGCAGTATGAACGAGAGGGATCTTGGAGTGAAAGCATGTGGCAAGACTGCCAACTAGAGCTGAGGAGAGGAAGGTTACGGCTATGATGACCGGGCTTTACCTGTGTAAAAATTGAGGAGAGGCATTAATGAAGTACAGATGGAATGTAGGAACGCAGGCCAGTGATGGACCACCCTGAAATGAGGGATCAGATGGGGTCAGAAACCTGGCTTATACCTTGCTGAGAGAGTATGACTCCATTATGGTGCTGTTAATGCTGAGAACGTCTGCTGTTTGGGTTCATTTCTGGTGGTTAAAAGGGTCATTAACAGTTTATTTCTGTCCCCCACACATTAAAGATGTGCTTTATTTATTAGGGTAATTAAAAGTGATAGACTGCTATATCACCAAGGCTGATCAAATGGCTGATATCAGGCCACTTTCTATCTATAACCAAGCTCTACTTGGCTAAAGATGGGAACCGTAATCCATTCATTTTCAGTGCTTTATTCATTTTAAAAGGGCAACTATTATACCCCTTTTTACAATACGTAATGCAGTATAAATCTCAGGTGTCCCCAGAATGTGTCTGAAGTTTCAGCTCAAAATACCCCACAGATCATTTATTACATAATTTTGAAAATGCCTATTTTGAGTGGAAGCAGAAACGCGCGGTTTTCATGCATGTCTCTTTAAATGCAAATGAGCAACTTTTCCCCGCTCCCTTTTCTAGAATATGTTTGGGTTTTGTTTATCATTTCTATCATGCTGAAATCATGCTTTTTAAAGTCATATGAGTTTAAACGTCTGAAAGACGGCACGTGAGTACTAAACTAAGTTCTCTTTCATTTCTTATTGCGCTTTAACTGTCAAATACACACAAATTATAAGAAGATCCTCTGCTTACATCACTAGGGGAGTGAAATCTGAGTTACTGGGATGTCCTTTTTCACATTTCTGGGTTGGCGGATGCACCGGGGACCCGAATATAGCACTTAAATATGGGAAAGGTCAGATTTTCATGATATGTACCCTTTAAACATTATTGGAAAAACCTATTTAGAGACTGCAATTCAACCCAATAACTTTGAATTCAATAACTACACATTGTATACTAAAAATTAAATACTAAAACAAAAACAAAATGTGGCACCATTTTTATGTCTGGTGCCAAAAGTATTGAACTCCAAAATCTCCAGACAGCATTAGAAACAGATAATATATGTTATATAAAGATTTTTGGTTAAGGGAAAACATAAGCTCTACTTCAGATAAAATTTATAAGCCCATGAATGACCTTGATATTGCTAACGTCAACTTAATTGAGCTACAGGAACACAACTGGTCATTTCTAACAATTTATGTGTATTAACAATCTGCCTTGTACATGCTTGCTGCTTGGTTTGGTGCAGTTTATATGGAAATATTTGTACATTCTTGTATTATTTGCCAAAACAGCCCTTTACAAAAGCTAACAGAGCGTTTGTCATTGTTTGACCTTCTCGTTGGCGGTCCCAGGAGAGCTCCTGAACAGATGTTAACTGGCTACACTTCTGTCTGGGCCTCAGCTCTGGCCGGAAATAAAAGAAGTGGCTTTATGAAGGCCACCGAAGGCCCCTAAATGAAAGACAGCACAGTTAATCACCGTTTTGTTAGGTTTTGTTCTGTTCGTACCCTCGCCCATAAAGGGGAAGAAGAGGGTCCAATTACCCATGAAGTAAACACAGGAAAGCGCAGTGTCGGGGTACCAAGTCACCCGTCATTAATTCAGATGCCACTGTCTACGGTTAATGGCCGGTGCACAGATTCTGTCTCACCATTTGTTAACCTCTGAGCTGGCATACTAAAGCACACAAGCACTTAAAAGAAGACGCTCTATATCTTCACAGAGTCGCAAATCAAGTAACTCTTCGGACAAATAATACTCTCCTCACATAAAGATCGCCGTAAAATCATTATGTGTGCCTGAAGACCAAAAACACAGAACAAGGGTCCTCAGTAGACGATGCAGGTAGTAAAACTGTCGGCACACACACACCAGCACAGCCCTCGGTGAGTGTTTAAAGCAAAAATCTATCTGAGGTTTATAGGCCCCTCTCCATGGCACATTTGCATATCTCTTCGGTGCCGTTTCACATGCCTCTGGTGTCGTATGGGTTTCGGGAGCTAGCTGGTGCCATCCTGTTCCATTTTAACTTCATGCAAATGGCAGTAGTGTGAGGAAGAGTTGTGCTTCTTTCGTCCTCGACATGTTTAAAACGCAACCCAGAGGGCATGTGCTTCAGATGCAGGATGCTGGGTCGAACGCAAGCACTGCAGCAAAACGACTCCATTTGGTGCACTTGACAAACAGCTCCTGCGACTTCAAAAGGGAGAAATTAAACAACGTGGCTGCCCAAGACAGTAGTTATCAAACCCCCTCTGATTCACTATGTCAAAGTGGCATAAGCACATGGCTTCCAGCTAAAAGAAAAAATGAGGATAAGAAAAGGAGGGGGTAGAAAGCGAGAAAAGGCATAGAGAAAAATGTGGGCCGTTTGGAGTGCTGTCTGCAGCACTTACATATTACGTTAATTTGTCGCCGCAATGATTTGTCTGTCTTTAAAAACAGAAAAATGAGCAAAACTACCATTCCTCCGAACATTTTTACCCACAGGCTGTGTGCGCCAAACGCATTTCGCCTCTATTTTTTTAAAGATCAGTGATTGGGAATGCAGCAAACGGTGGAATATTAACTAGACTGGTGCATCATGGGATTTGTAGTTCTTTAAAAGCTCTAATCTTATTTTTCTCTTATTTATTGTCACCACTTAGAAAGCTATTGAACTGCACATAATTGCTTAAGTGTAAACACGGTATTCAAGGTGATGGATTCAAATCCAATATATTAAGATACAGTGAGAGCAGTTATACAATTCTCAGACGGTTTTATGAGCAGGCAGGCAGTCTCTGGTTTTTAATGGACCCACATAAACACTTTTTGAAAAATAGAGGGGGAAAAAAATGAAAATAGACTCTCTAAATGAGATCGTTTGAGAAACATATGATTATTCACATCTTTAATAAAGCCTTAACAGCAAGGCTCTGTAAAAACTGATGGACAGGACCGTAAAAACACATAGAACAATGCAAAATGGAGAACGTAACCAGCGTTAGGCCAACATGCTGCTGTCATTCAAAAATCAAATGTTTTGTCAAAAACACAGACAGTATTCAACATAAGTGGACCAAGAGTCGAGACAACAGCTGCAATAAATGCGCTGCTTCTTGACTTTTAATAAATTATGTACTTGTTTGTATCTACAGTATCAATTCAAAATGGACATACTACATTTGCTCATCAGGTTCACATAAACTGGTAATATCAAAATGTGTGAGTCGTTTCATTCCTTTTTTAATCAGTCTTCCCATTTACGCCATTATATTGTTAATTCAGACTGATTCGCAAACGTGCAACACGCACACAAAAGGCAGGGTTTATCGCATGAACCAATCACAGCCTAACATAATCATATTGCTGCCTCTCACGTGACTTTACCCCATTTATCCCCAATTACCCCCCAACAAACCCACCGCACACTTTAATGTGTCTTTTAAAACACAATGGTCTCAGGGGAGGCGAGAGAGATGCAGACTCCCGTTGTAACTTTACCTGTGTCACTGTTGGACAATGTTTCTTTTAAAAACATGATTGATTTATACATTCTTAATGTGATATTTTGTAATATTTGCGTTGTTTTATTTTTGTACTGCAATTTTGATTTCTCATCCAATATTTTGAGAAGACACTGCCTACCTTGCCTCTTTGGTGGAAATTGCCCCCGCTACAACCAATGTTAAAAAAAGGTAAAAAAATTGTACCTTTATAGGTACAAACCAACCCCAACAAGGTGTACTGATCCTGCAAAACCTGACAAAGGCGTCTTTTGCCGTTGTTGGGCGTCTGTCGGTGAAGTGTGAATTAGAATTTAAAAAGGAGTACTTTGTACTTATCTACCCCCTAAAAGACGTATATTATCACCTTAGAGTACTACTATGTACCCTTAATGTACTACTATAAACCTTTCAACTTACAAAGATGCCCCAGTGACAAGCTGTACCCTCTAAAAGTACAATTATTGCTGAAAGTGCAGCTGTAAACAACAAAAAAAAGCTATAAAAAAAAAAAAAATCAGTTGTAGAAAAAGACATCCTGCCTTTCGGTTAAAAAAAAAAAAAATCAATTTTCTTTTTGGCAGAACGTAGATTAGCTCCACTCTGCAGGCTTTTTTTTCTTTTTTTTGAGATACGAATGAAATTCGTATAATGTTGATTTGATGTAATTCAAACAATCTTAACAGTTTGAGATTTTGGTCTTTCCTCTCTTAAGTGGAAAGCAGCTGTGCTTTATACCCATTAGCTAGAGAGAAAAGCTCCCTGGGGTGTAGCCAAGATGGCCGCAGAGCGATCTAACTTTGCTTCTGGTGATCGACAGACACTATAACGTCAGCTTGAGACGTTTATGTTCGCCTCTCAGCCCACAGCTCTCAGAACGGGCTTCCTCTGGCAATCCTGCAGGGAAAATGGAAGACATATCTGGTGCATCCTTGCATCAGCATTACCAGCCTCTAAAAGTTCAAAGAGAAACCTCATAATACCCATCAATTTTAAAAGAGTGAAAAGTTACCAACAGGGGGCGCCTCTTAGGATCAGCGCTAGCTTGTTTACATTCACCTGTGACACGCTAATTAAAGGAAAGTGCGGCAAAGTAGCAGACACGCAGACACGAGCCACGTCGCCGAAGCGGGTTATATTTCAGAGGCGCACGCTCTAATCAGCAGGCACTGCCCTGAAGGAAGCGGCGCACAAACGCAGCCCAGGGCAGGCTGACATTTCCTGGCTGATGGAGGTTAGCACCTGCTAAATCAGCTCAGGTGACAGCACAGCGGCTTCGTTTCTAGATGCGAGCGCTGATGCCAAGAGCGCTGGATACATAGAGTAGATTAATACAGCCGTAAATCTAAGCCAGCATCCTAGAGGCTTCTGAGAAATGGAAAAGATGCACTTGATGCATAGACTACGCCAGAAAGGGGTCACGCTAAAACTATTTTCCATTTTGAGACGGCTAGGTTTGTAAGAACACAAACTTGGCTTGCCGCACACCTGCGCTAGCTCGAATTCCACGCTTCTCCTGCCGAACATAAACATCAAGAGCTTAGCCCCCAGGCCCGTGGCGCAAGACGCGGCCCGTGCCAGGTTTCGCGTACCGCGCTGGCAGACGGCGCAAGACGCTCGGATAACGTCGGGCATCTCGCTGGCGTGCGGCAGGGGTGAATCGAGCAGCCCCGGCACATGGCTCACCTCCCGATTTCGTTGGCAAGACCACGCTAACCCATCCAGATCATGACAAACACAGCCATTAGCAGGCTGTTAGAAGTGGAGAAAAGACAAACCCACAGAGGCGAATGTACCTGTGGGGACGAGCACAAAGAACTGGACGCGGACTAAATCACTTTAAAGAGGTGGGAAAGAACAGGACGGCCAAATTCCAGTCGCTTCCTGGCATTGGAATGCGAGAAAGGCAATAAAAAGAAAAAGAAAATAAACCAACGGCGTTCTTCTGGCCAAACGCTACACCTAGTGAGCATCTTGCTGTCAGTGTGCACACTGCAGTTAAGACGGCTTTCTCTGAACCTCCCTGCTCAGGCGTGAAAAAGCTCCATTTCAGAGTTCTGGCTGGCGGAGCCACAAATGCACACGCTCCTAATGCTCTCATTAGTGTAATTGAGCAAAAATGTCAGCATAGCTGCAGCTATTTCCATTTTCTTTTTTAAGTTGTGCAGAACTCATTTATAGGCGCAGGCTGGAACACAAATGATGAGAAGACTTTCAGAAGCGCGAGCATGTTTTTCTGCGAACGCATTTGTGTGAGACCTGTGTTCTTTGTTGAGCACTTTAAGAGGCAGATGCGTTTGCCATTAATACTTGTATTATTATCGTGCACGCTACAGCGCTAACAGACTCATCCGAACGCACGCGCGAGCAGAACAGAGAACTATTTGGATTGGATTAACAACCGTTATGATCTAGACCATATGGTATCTCTTTTTTGCCAATTACCCTTGATAGCTTTGCCTTTTGCACTATCACTCAATAGTGCTGCTGCAAGTTTATGGCTGCAAGTATCAGAAAGTAATGTGTAATGTTGGGTCAGCCATCTTGTTAATGTGACTTCGCTCAGCTCTTGTTCTGCCTAAAGGGAGAGCAATGAGACCATTACGGGCTTAGATATACACTTATACAGGACAACAGTAATTGAACAATCGCCCGTGACAAACTTACCGGCTACATTACATTAACAAAGCCACATTGACCCAGACACTTCACTATAAACACACTCCACTTCAACTCTATTCTCTTACATAAAGGGTATTGCTAAGTACCTTAGGATGCGTGTCACAATTCAGTATATGCTACATTACTACTGTATTTGCATTATGAACGTTTCCACTGAATTCAAAACCATTATGGACTATATTCTCTACTCTAATGTAACAAATTTAACTAATGTAACATTTGTTACTCTAATGTAACGATGGTGATGATGCGTTTCTACAGTCATTAGCATCACAAATCCTTGCAAGGTTTTTTTTGTATATTTTGATTTTTTTTTTAAAATGTATGTACATTTCTAACACTACATTTTGCATTATATCAGCTTTGCATCAAATTACAAAAAAAAACTACTTAACACTAATGTGAATGTGTTTCTAATGCTGCGTCTATGGGAGGGATGGTAAATTTGATACATTTTCTCTCGTCTGACTGCCGAGAGAATCTAATCTAATCTAATATAATTCAACATTACATTTAATACAAACAAACAAAAACAAACAAATAACTTTGTTTTCACCGAATTCAAAAATATTTCTTATTATTGTTTATTATACGGTATCTATCCAATAGAATATTATATTGGATCATCATCAATTAATTTTTTTATTCAGATACTTACACCTATAACAGAAATATCAATATCTATAATCTTAATATCAACAGAAATATTAATATCCATCTAACTATATATTTAAACAATAAGTAACTAATGTAATATAATATAATGTAATTAATATAATATAATAGAATTAACATAAAAATTCAACTTTAAATTCAATAAACAACTTTCACTGAATTCAAAAATATCTCTGATTATAGTGTTATATATCTAACAGAATATTAAATTGGATTATTATTATCATCAATTTATTTTTATAACACATACTTAGACCTATAACAGAAATATCAATATCTATAATATTAATATCAACATAAATATCAATATCCATCTAACTATGTGTAATATCCAATGTGTATAAAATTATAAATATAATTCAACATTGAATTTAATATCAAGCAAATACTGAATTCAAAAATATTTCTGATTATAGTATTAACCTATTACATACAGAATTATTATAGTCATTATATTATATATTAGAACTATTATAGTATAAATTATATCACTATTATATCCTGCATTATATACAGATTATACTGAATTATCATAGACCTAACATAAATATTAATATCTATATTAATATTAAGAGAAATATCAATATCCATCTAACTACACATGCAAAATCCAATAATATAATATAATATAATATAATATAATATAATATAACATAATATAGTATATACTATACAACATTAGAATTCAATATCGAACAAACGTCTTCACTTAAGTCAGTATTTCCGAATCTAGTATAATCTATTATAAATAAAACTATTATATCTATTACACATTAAAACTAATATATTTTATTATTTTGAATTATCATTATCAATTAATTTAACACATACTTAGACCTATAACAAAAATATCAATATCTAAAACATTAATATCAACAGAATATCTAACTATATATGTAAATATAATATATTCTCAAATATATATATATATAAAAAAAAAAAAAATACATTTAAAAAGTCAGTAGATTCAATTGAATTTCTAGGGCATTAGAAATTTGAATAGTATTTTTGCCGGGAGACTCAAAAATGAATTTCTGACCTAAATAAAATGATAAATTTCCTTTCATTATCCTTTCATTCTGCACTATTAGGAGAAAAAACAACCTATTTTGACGCTCTACAGAAGGATTCTGTCCTGCTTGCCCTTCTTCTGGAGCCACGTGGGGTGGGGGAACGCTGACGTTGCGGGTAAGATTAGGCCCTCTCCTCTGGGCTGTCGGGGTGTCCTGTCTGCCAGAAGAGGTCAGGCATTGTGCTGGAGTAAGCTACTGCAGGATTACACTCCCAGAGCTGATTCCTGAGGATAGAACGGCCCCGGGGCCCCACAGCAGGGACTAGAACTTCACACACACACCTGAAACGCGACACACGCTCGCCTCATTCGGTACACACTTTAATTAGCTAGAAAAGTTGAAATACCCATGAGCGAGCACACATGGGGAGTTAAGAGACTGCCGGAATGAAGGAGAGGAAAAGGGATGGGAGTCGGGATCAAAGGAGAGGAGGAGGAGGAGATGCAGAGCGAAACGAGGAGAGAATGCAATGGTGTTGATCAAACAGGAAGGTTGGCTTGAGGAAATCTGTGCCCGCGCGTGTGTGATGACAGCTGTCGAGTGTGAATGGGCCAAAGGAGAGACCAGGACGAGGCTCCCATGGCAACCAACAACCTGATTGTCATGGGAACCGTTCAATTCGGCGCTAGAAGCTCCTATAAAACTTCCACCTTTGGCTGCTCGTCACATAAACACATTTACACACATATAAACAAGCATTAGCCCAACAGCTCTTTAGTGGATAATGGCCCCTTCACACACGACGGCACCTTTCAGAAAGGCATAATGTCTCAATTCTTCTCAAAACGAGGAGGAATCGCCACAGGTTTTCACACTCAACCGCTGAAGGAGGTGAATAAAACTCCTAACCACAATAACACGGCTCGATATCATTGATTAAAAGATTACGCTTGCGCCGCATGAGCGCGAGCCACTGGAAAAGAGGAAGACAGTGAGATGAGAGGACGGAAATGGCGAGGGGCGTTACGTCAACGCGGCTGTGCTGTTTAATTCCCTCAGCAATTACGACAATTATCACTCTGTTCTGTCACTCCATCTGAGGCTCGAGCTAAAGACCGTCTTGGAAAAAGTCAAAGAGGTGTGAGGGACGCAGAACAAAGCTGCTATGAATGTGTGTGTGCGTTTGTGACCCGACTCTGTAAAGTCATGTCATAAAGCAGCCGAGGACAGCGGGCACACAACATGGCCGCCCGGATTACAGCACTGAATCAGTTTAGCAGCCTTATGAAACACAAGCGCACAAACACGTATGACCAGCTAGAAGGCCATGGGTCGAGGGCAGGGGTGTGAATGAAGACTAACTGAATCTCTTTCCATCTCAAGGCCACTTCACTTCAGGAAGCTTCTCAAAGCTGGAGCTCTGTAAGGGGTCA